>JAYMSP010005536.1:0-13447 GCA_036897095.1 Plantago elongata | reverse complement strand
AGAAGAACATTCAAAAGAACTCAGAGGGCATTGCTCACTGAAGAGAGAAAGAATATCCAAATTCAACTTGATGCTCTTGATATTGAGTCAGAATTAGAAAGTGAAGATTCAAATGACTCAACTTTACAATCAACAGAATTGTGCGGGATAACTCATGAGGTTATTGATTTTAGCCTAAAGAAGAACGACTTGTGCGGAGTTGGTGAGATAGTAGGTCCGGACATCTCCAACATTGAAGAATGTCTTACGGCTGATGAGAACGCGTCATGGACTAAGGCTCATCAATGGCTATTTGATAGTGGATGCGGGATGCACATGACAGGAGACAAAACAAACATGGTCGATTACAAGGCTTGTGATACTGGACCTAACATCAGGTTTGCTGGAGGAGAATTAAATCCTTCTATAGGATTTGGCAACGTCAAATTGGGGTCCCCTTACGATCTCTGACGTATTACATGTTAAAGGTTTGAAATACAATCCTTTTAGAATGAGCAAGTTTGCAGATATGGGATATTTGGTGAAAATAAAATCGAAGTTCTGCAAATTAATTGACAATGAGCCAAAGTAGAAAGTCTTGGTTGCTAGGCGGAAAGGAAGTCTGTATGTCGTTGACTGGACATCTTCCACAACTGAAGAATGTCTCATGGTGAGTCAATCAGGTCACACTGAAGAACATTGGTTATGGCACGAGAGAATGAGTCACTTGAATTTCAAAACTCTAAACAAGCTTACCAAGAAAGAGTTAGTGTTTGGACTACCTAAAACAACATTTAGAAAGGACGGTCTCTGCTCTGCTTGTCAATTGGGAAAACTATCCAAAACTTCTTTCAAGTCCAAAATCAGACATTCTTGTGTTAGACCACTGCAACTTTTACACATGGATCTTTTTGAATCATCTGTAACAAGTAATTAAGGAAAGAAATATGGTCTAGTTGTTGTAGATGACTTCCCTATGTTTACCTGGGTTGTCTTTCTGAAACAAAAGTCTGATGCTAGGGTGGAGATACCAAACTTGTTGAATAAGCTTGAAGTCAAGAAAAATGACAAAGTATCTGCAATCAGAACAGACCATGGTACTGAATTTGTCAATCAGTATATAAAAGAGTTCTGTACCTGCAATGATATACAACATCAACTATCTTCAGTAAGGACACCACAACAAAATGGTGTTGCTCAAAGGAAGAATAGGACCCTTAAAGAAGCTGCAAGGACAATGCTAGCTGACACTAAAATAAGTGAAATTTATTGAGTTGAAGCTGTAAATACAACATGCTACACTCAGAATAGATGTTTGATAAACAAGAACCATGACAAAACTCTTCATGAGTCTTTGGTTGGTAGACCCCCTAATATCAAAATAATTGAAGGTGTTTGGTTGTAGATGTTTTGTTCTTAACAATGGGAAAGAATACTTGAGAACATTTCAATGAAAGGCTGATGAAGGTTTATTTCTTGGTTATTCTATGAATAGAAAAGCCTACAGAGTTTACAACAAAAGAACAAAGAAGGTTGAAGAATCAGTTCATGTAGTATCATATGAAGGAAACAAGAAAATACCCCTTGATGAGGAAGTCTCAGAAAGATTCAAGGAACTCCTGATTAACGATTCTAAAGAAGAACCCTCAGAAAGGAGAAACTTTGTCATCAATAATGAGGATGAGTCTGACGAAGAAAATCATGAGTTGTCTAGTAATAACCAGATGACTCTTAAACATGATGAAGAATTTTCTATGAGGATTCCTGAAACGAAAACTGAAATTACTCATCGTAGAGACCTTTCTGGGAACAACCTTTCTGAAAGACATATTCTAGAAACCTCTAACACTGAACAAGTGTCTGATATTTGATGCACTTCTAGTGTACAAAATATCAATGATACTATAGAAGTATCAAGTCATAATCATAGTGATTCACATTCAGATCATGTAGATGATGACCCTACTGGTTCAAAACCCGTGATGAAATGGATTAGAGATCATCCTGCGAAGGATGTGATTGGTCCAATTGATCAAGGTGTTAGAACTAGGAGATCAATATTGATTCTCTCTTTGGATGTTTTATCTCAAACATTGAACCTAAAACTATTGAAGATGCATTAGAGGATCAAGATTGGATCTCTGCAATGCAAGAAGAGTTGGATCAATTTGAGAGAAACAATGTCTGGAAAGTAGTACCATTTGTGGATGGAATATCTGTAATTGGAACTAAGTGGGTTTTCATAAACAAGATGAATGAGTCTGGTAAAATAACCAGAAACAAAGCAAGGTTGGTTTCCAAGGGATTTACCCAAACTGAAGGACTAGACATTGATGAGTCATATGCACCAGTTCCAAGATTGGATGCAATCAGACTATTTCTAGCCTTTGCAGCTCATAATGACTTTAAAGTTTAACAGATGGATGTTAAAAGTGCATTTCTGAATGGTGAACTTTCAGAGGAAGTCTATGTTGATCAATCACCAGGCTTTGAGTTTCCTCAGAAAGTAGGATGGTCTATAAGTTACAAAAAGCTCTGTATGGACTAAAACAGGCTCCAAGATCATGGTATGACACGTTGGCCAAATACCTTCTGGATAGTGGTTTAAGAAAGGTAAAGTTTATAAAACTTTGTTTACCTTAAACCATGACAGGAAACTACTTTTAGTTCAAATATATGTTGATGACATTATATTTGGATCTAAAGACAAACAACTTTGTTATGATTTTGCTAATCTCATGAAAAACAAATTTGAGATGAGCATGATGGAAGAACTGAATTACTTCCTAGGTTGCAAGTCAAGCAACTCAATGATGAAATATTCATTAGTCAATTAAAGTATGCAAAAGATATGCTCAACCTATTTAATCTTAATCTTTCTGAAAATATTGCCAAGAAACCTATGAGCATAGAAACCAAAATGACTTATACTGAATCTGATAAGAGTGTTGAAGAACATAAGTATAGGAAGTTGATAGGTTCGGTACTATACCATACTGCAAGCAGACCTGATATTCTATATGTTGTTGGTGTGTGTGCTAGGTTTCAAACAATTTCTATGCAGTCGCATTACAACATTGCTATGAAGATATTAAGGTATGTCAAAGGTACTGTAGAAGTTGGATTGTGTTATCCGAAATAAAGTGGATTGAGTTTGTTGGCTACTCAAATGCTGATTATGCTGGATGAATGCTTGATAGGAAAAGTACCTCAGGAACTTGTCAGTTTTTGGGAACTAGACTTATCTCATGGTTTAACAAGAAGCAAAACTCAATTGCTACTTCTACCAAAGAAGATGAATATATTACTGCTAGTTATTGTGCTACTCAAATCCTATGGATACAATAACAACTCAGAGACTATGGCCTTAATGAAGAGAAAACTCCCATTTTCTGTGATAACACAATTGCCATTGTGATTATTCAAAATCCAAAGTTCCATGCAAGAACTAAGCACATCAGAGACCATGTTGAAAAAGGCAATATAGATATTCTAAAGGTTGGTAATGAAGATCAACTTGTTGATATCTTCACTAAGCCACTCCAGGAAAGTAGGTTCTTAACCTTGAGACATAGTCTTGGGTTAATGGAGATGCCTCTGAACCAAAAAGTTCTAATCTTTAATGGAATTGGAAAGGATCAAGAGAAAAAGGAAGACAAGTTTTTGAAACAGGTATTCAGAAAGCCTATCTGATAAGTATGATATCATGGTTTCTGAGACTTGACTCAGAAAGCCTTTAGTCCTCTGGAAAGGCAGATCCAGAAAGGCAGATCCAGAAAGAGAGGTTGGTATATAGTCCATATGTATACAATGCTAGATCTAAAATACTATGGACAGGTCATATATCTAATGGAAATTTCTGAAACAGGAATTCAGGAAACCACTTAAGTCTTGAAGTATGTGAGAATCAGATAGTGCAACATTGTACACATTTCTGAGAGCCAAACATGTCTCGGTTTTTGTGTTATTACCATTTCTATGATAAGTAACATAAAAACAAGACTTTCTCTCTGAACTAATAGTCCAAAGGTCTTGTGGTATCACACAAACTAATAGTGACTTATGGATATATCTTGCCAAAATTCATTAAGTGGACACAAGTACATTTGTTGATTGATATCATTACTAGATATTGACCTTGATAAATAAAGTGTTTTAATCTTAAAGGAGGAGATTAATTCTCAGCAAGAAACGCCTATTGAGAAAACAATCATGGCCCACGATGCATTTAATTCAAAGTAGAAATGTATACCACGTCGATGCAATGTACACGGTTACACATACGGTTTTCTATACGTATGTTGTATCTATGTAGTTTATCTTGCTATATATAAAGGATTCTATTAAGAGACAAACACTTTTACAAAATTCAAAATTTCACCTTGAACCAAAAAAATCGTAGAGTTGTAAGGGGGACATTTGGTTGGGAACCAGTTGTTTGTAAGGATCTTAGAATAGGATAAATTGTAAGGAGAACTCAATTATATGTTCTAGTAGATTCTAGGTCTCAGAAAGGCCGATGTGGACTAGTTGGAGGATTACGCCACCTCCAGAAACCACTATAAGTTGCTGTGTTATTTACTTACTGTATTTACATTCCAGCATCTCACACACACACACACACACATTATTATTGCAAAGCTCATTAACATTTATCTATCGCTTAAAGTCTTGCGCTCTCTGAATCTAAGTATCAGAAACCCCCAATGTTTCTGAGAAAGACTGTTTATCGACGAAAGTTTGAAAATACTATTCACCCCTTCCCCCCCTCCTAGTCTTTTCATTTGCCGTTATCTGGACCAACAGTTTGTGTGAAGGGGGCTGATCAAAATTTGTCAAGAGATAACTTTGATTTCTACAGGAACCTGAAAAGAATATGTAGGATTGACTATGAAAAGAACATTTTTGTTTGATGTCAACTGGTATGAAACGGGTCCAACTGGTATTCTCGTGCACAAGGAGTACGAAATGGTTGAGACTAACAGTAAGAAGAGGTACCGTAGTAAATACGAACCATTCATCCTGGCTGATCAAGCAAGCCAGGTCGTCTTCTTTGAATATCCAAGCTTGAAACGCGATAAGGCTGATTGGTTGGCTTCTATACATATACGAGCACGCTCCAAGGTAGAGTATATTCATAAAGACAAATCAATTACCAACTCGTACCAAGGAGAGTCTGATGATTATACAGCTAGAAATCATGTACATGCATCTAATGAATACATACAACGTAATGATGACGAATTTGTGGACTTAACCAACGGCGACGGGGAAGAGGGTATGTGTGCATCATAGTTTCTGAATATATGTTGTGTTATATGTTGTTTAAGGTTTCTAACTTGATTTATCTTGCAAATTCATGCTTCTGATATGTATACTAATACTTTTTTCTTCTTCATTGTCATATGCCCATGCAGATGCCGCACCACAGGAAGTATACGTACTGCCTACCTAGATTTAGTGGGACCGAGGGTGGGGAGCCGAGTGGTGGTAGTACTCCACTTGAAGATGTTGGTGGTAGCAGTAGTCAGACGACTGGTGGGACTCATGAGAGTGTGTCTACATCTCCTGACTTCGACAAGTTCCCAGATGATGGTTGTCCTTTCAGCCTTCAGATAGTGAAGGATGATGAGTATCTAGGGAAGTTGGTGATGTTCATCAATGGACTGGATAAGTAATTAATTAAGCTTTGTAAAAACATAAATATGTTACGTATAAATGTTCATGTAATTTACTAATAACTATTACATTTATTGTGTGTTTTCATTCATAGTTGCGGTTTTGGCCTAAGTCTGTTTCATAGGAGTTGACCAAGATCATCAAGACTCGTAGGGAGAGGGCGGGTGAAGGAGGAGATAAGTGGTCGACGCTCTCTAACTCAACTAAGCATTACTACATCGACAAGCTCAGGGTAAGATTATATTTATTATCCTTGTTGTAGGATTGTTTGGGTGGCATGTTGGCCACTTTAATTATTTGGATGATATGTTAGTCACCGTTTCTGTTAGTGTGTTGTAAGATTGATTGTGTGGTATCTTAACCACTATAATTATTTGGGTGATATGTTAGTCATCGTTTATGTGAGTATATTATAGGATTGTTTGTGTGGTATGTTAGCCACTATAATTATTTGGGTGATATGTTAGTCACCGTTTCTGTTAGTGTGTTGTAGGATTGATTGTGTGGTATCTTAACCACTATAATTATTTGGGTGATATGTTAGTCATTGTTTATGTGAGTATATTATAGGATTGTTTGTGTGGTATGTTAGCCACTATAATTATTTGGGTGATATGTTAGTCACCGTTTATGTGACTATATTATACGATTGTTTGTGTGGTATGTTAGCCACTATAATTATTTAGGTGATATGTTAGTCACCGTTTATGTGAGTATATTATAGGATTGTTTATGTGGTATGTTAGCCACTATAATTATTTGGGTGATATGTTAGTCACCGTTTCTGTGAGTATATTATAGGATTGTTTGTGTGGTATGTTAGCCACTTTAATTATTTGGGTGATATGTTAGTCACCGTTTATGTTAGTACCATTGTTTGATTGGACTTGTTCTATAACTTTTGTCGTAGAAAAAGTATTACATACCCAATTGCATGGCGAGGCGAATGTGGCATGTTTTTTAGCGTCTTTACTCAAACTAATATAAAATCCATGTGGCTTCCATGAAACCTAAGTGACAAACTAAGCCCCTTCAATTGAGTCCTGGAGAGTGGGCATGCTGGAACAGGTACTGGAAATGTCTACGTACAAGATCAGGCTTACAAGAAGCAGCAAAACAGGCTTAGCGAGCCGTGAGATGGTTAGGGAATTTCCAGGCATCACAATGGTTCACGAGCTTCTGTTACAGATGTGATGATGTCGGTAAGTTTCCGTATGAATTATTACATGAATTTTTCCATATTGATGCATTTTTTGCCATACTTGTTTGCATTTACGTTAGCCAGACTTGATTCACTAATCATTATGCATTATGAATATTGTTCAGCAACTGGCTAACCATCCAATTACACTCCTTCAGTAATTGAGAAAAGGGAAGTCGAAGAATGACGTTTTGATGGACCAGAGAGAAGAGTAAATTGCGGTAAAAACCTTTGTTTACAGTTCATGAGTTTTTTTTTTATTTGGTTGATTATAAGAAATTGATAACAACTTACACTTATCACTTGATTAATATTGCAGACTTAGGTTGATAGGAGGATCACTGAGATGATGGATACCAATGAGGAGTTGACTGTTGAAGAGAAGGACAAAATCTTCTTAGAGGTTAACCAACCAGACGAGAGGAATCGAGTTTATGGAGTGGGGAGTCGATCTTGCGACCAGCTACTCCATTGGCCAGTCGTCCACACCAAGATCGACCTGTCATCATTAGACCCAGCTCGAGGTCGATAACATAGTGACTCCTCTCCAAAACGATATTGTAGCTCTTAAGACTACCGTTGAGACACACCAGGCGCATGTCGATCGAGAGATGTCAGAGATGAGGCGGATGATGGCCCTCATGAGCCAAGGACGTAATCCTGATCATGCTCCTCCTTCTTAGTTATGCCTTTTATTATCAGATCGGTATTGTTTTTATGAATTCAAATTGATTATGTTAGGATACTTACTTATGTACGAATATGTTTACTATATTCCGGTTTCTTAATAATTTATGAACTTTCTGCGCAATTGAACGTTATTTGTAGTTATAATTGTTTTGGGTGACAAGCAGGTTAAATATAATCGAATTAGGTATTGAAAAATAACAAAATTTTTTTACAAATATGCTTAATTTAGCGAAGGATAATTTTATCCATCGCGAAATTCATGGATAAAGTTTTATTCGTGAACAAAAGCTAACAATGGATAATTTTATCTGTTGTTAGGCATTTAACAACGTCCATTTTTATGACGGGCGTTTTATCCCTGGCTGGACGGTCTAACGAAAATTGGGGAAGCTCTAACGACTGATAATTCTGTCGTTAGAGCTGGGCATTTGTTTAGTGAATATGTCTAACATATACTATTCAAACAACTATCAAATTCATATGTATATATCGTCACTTAGAAGCTGAGAAATACACACAGAACTACGCTCTCATCTATTATCAAGCAAGTATTCTCTCAAGCATTCTTACATGTTTTCTCTAAGCTTTATGTTGCGACCAAAGCTCGAGAAATCACTAATAGCTCTGAGTGTCCTGATTCTTCAACAAGTGTTGTAATTTGTGAAATAGTTGAATCTTTGGATAACTATCTGAGATTCATTCTCTTCAACAAATATCATAAACTTGGATCAGTAAAAGAGCAAGCTACCATAAACTACATAAGTATATTAAGTAGACTTGATTCTTCAAGCTCTATAGACATAACTGAAAATTTATAAAAGAAGCTTACCTGACAATTAACTCATAACCAAAAACCATCAAGGCGTGGAGTACATGAAGTACTTGCTTTGAAAAATTAAGGAAAAGAAGTACTTGGCTCTAGGAGCTAGGAAACGACTCAGGAGGAATATTTGGTTGGGAACCATTTGTTTTAGAAATCTTAGAATAGGATTATTGTAAATTGAATTCAATTATCTGTTCTAGTGGATTCTAGGTCTCTGAAAGGCCGAGTGGATTAGTTGGAGGATTATACCACCTCCAGATACCACTATACTTGCTGTGTAATTTACTTTATGTATTTACATTTCAACAACTCACATACACATATTTACTAATGCAAAACACAAACTCATTTATCTATCGCATAAGTCTTTCGTTCTCTGAAATTAAGTACCAGATACTCACAAGTATCTGAGAAACTGTGTTTATCGACAAAAGTTTGAACAAGACTATTCCCCCCCCCCCCCTCCCCCAGTCTTTTACTTTGCCGTTATGTGGACCAACGCAAACGTTCCGAGGTTTGAACTCCATGAAGATGCGAAAGGCGAAGACACTGACGGAAGCTCGAAGAAGAAAATGTGCATGAGTGAAAGTAGTGATGACTTCGTTGAACGTCCAATTGGTCGAGATAAGGCAAAGGCCCTCAGAAAAAGTGGTTAATTTCATTCATCCGAGAGTGATTTAGCTTACTTCAAAGTTGATTTTGCTGCACAACGGACTCTGGAGAATTGAGATTTTAGCAGCAAAGGTTGTCGTTCTTGCAAAGGAGGGAGGAGAAAAGACAGGAGGAGACAGCAGCTACAAACCAGACCAATGTCGATTTGGCTCGCACTCAAAGGCTGCAGATGTTTCTCAGCTTGTCTAGTATTGACCCATCTCAGATGACGTCGGGCCAAGGGTGTTCAGGATGTTGGACCGAGAGTTCGGGGATGACTCTTGAAGCATTAGACTCAAATGATGTTTTATATTTATGTTTGTCCGTTCTATATTCAAATTTCGTACTAGTTGTTATTTTCATTTCCAGAAGTTGTATTAGTTGTACTAATCCTTCAAATTGAATAAAAACACCATTTCAAAAAAAATTATAACCGTTATCCGTACATGTTTAAAAATTATAACCATTATTCGTATCAATATAACTATTATTTAAATTTAAAATTATAAAAAGAAAATAAAAAACGTGGGACTGCCTTCACGGCGGTCAGTCGTGTGGCGCGGTTGTTCTTCCACAACCGATTTACAGCCACTCCCACAATGGACGTCTTAGAAATTGTATTTCGATATTTGTAAGCTTTTGTCTTCTAGAATCTTCAATACGACAGAAAGGAATATAGTTCGTTGTGGCATCTGTATATTCTACTCTAACTTCCTACATAACGTATTATCCACTCACTTGTAGTGTCGTACAAACCAATTTCTCATGAATTCAATAATTTTCCAAATTTAACAGGGTAAAATCATGAGAAGACGTGGAGTAATACTTTCATCCCCAACAAGAAGAATTAAATGGCCTTTGAAACGTCTCTTAAGCTAACCTAAGCAGGTAGGCTTGTGATGCGTGACTTGCTTGACCCATATTTTGTCCAAATATACAATAAAGTATGATGATTAAAAAAACATGATTATTAATATAGCAGTACAAAATATACAGTGGTCAAATGATTGGCCTAGATTAAATACAATAAACAATCATTACAAACTACAAAGGACGAACATTAGTGATGGTTTTTAGTGCAAAGTGAAAGTTAATGAAGTAACCATGTAAGGCACGTAAGAAAAGACAAGTTAACATCAATACAAAAAAGATACGCATGCCGCTATGCAATCAAAATCACTAATGACGCCTTTAATCATCACCACTGGCTGCTTCTAGTGAAAGTTGTCTTAACCATTCAAACGTTCGACGATGCGACATCTCCTTTTTCACCTCACAATTCTTTATCGACGAATTCTCGCTCCCGTTCTTAACTAAAACACTTTTAGATTGAACGGTGTCGATTGCATCGGATGTACACTTACACCCCGACCCGAACAACACGAGTTTCTTCTTCTTCTTCTTCCCACTCGCAGTTGGATTTTTAGTACTCCCACTACTGTTACTATTCGTACTATTCTTGCTATTGCTCATCCTGCTAGGAAACCGCGTTTTCAAATCCTGAAACGCAATTTCTGGCGGGGGAGTGACTAATCCGACCTGAAAAATACTCCACAGAGACGATTTATTCACAAAACTCGCATTATTGTGGCTCGAATACGAATTCAAATTCAAAACTCCCGGTTTTTGGATCCTGGGTGACGGGCTCGGGTGCGAATGGAACCGGTTATGCGGCGATTTCACGAGGCGCCGCCGTGTCGCTGCAGAGCTACCGCTGCTCGACGACTGGTGGCTACTGTTGATGCTACTACTCCGGCTCGAAAACAACCCGTTCGAATTGCATCGATCAATCGAATCCGATCTTGAAACAGAGTACTTGAGCAATCTCTTTTCGGAACTGACAGAGTTACGTAGAGGTAGAATCTGGCCCTTGAAAAAGACTTCATCAGCTGTACACATTTCCGATTTGGACGAAAATGAGCGGCAGAAATTGAAGTCTTCTTGAATTTCGAGTTCCTTGCTCTTTTTTTCGTCTTTGTCCGATTGCTGGCCTTGTGGGAGATCACATAAAGAGAGTGTATCTTCTTCTTCTTCGTCTTCGTTTCCGTCTACATTAAACGATCTGGTAGTAGAATTCGACGCGAGCAACCATGTTTGCTCATCGGAAGATTTCTCCATTGGTGGAACTGAAGAAAATTTGAAATGTAGGATGAGAAGTTGAAATTGATGCTGTATTTGAGGTTTGAAGTGAGAAGGAAAGAAGAGTGGTTGGGTTGGGTGTACCGTGTATATATACTCAAGTGAAAAATGGAAAGAGAGACAAGTGGAAGGAAAACATGAGGAAAAAGAAAGAGAAGTGATTAGTGCAATTTGCAGGCGACAGAAAGAGAAGTGCTTTTCTTGTTTGGGAGTCGAAGGAACTTATTGGGTGGGGTCCACGCCGGCCACCCCTCACACCACCCCTAACACCAGCGTGACTTTCGTTACTCATTTCATCTTTTGATGGAGAAAGATAATAGTGAGGGTCGGCTTTAATTGTTACTTGGACATAAAGCTTGGGTTGGATCTGATCAGTGGATTTGGATGGGTCTTGATGGTTGTCTAATGTTGAACTTTGTTTTTCCAGTTGGCTAATAAGATTTGGCTTCCAAGATGGAGTATCTGTTCCAAGTTTTGGTTCTGAACTTGTGATATAGGTGTAATTCAACTGCAATGAACTTGTTATTTTTATAGTTATCGATGCAACTTAGGGTTAGGGGCTGATTGGTATAGAATTTGAATAGACGTTTGGATGGATTTTGGTGAAATTGTGTTTGGAATGAAATTCAAATTGAGGTATTTGAACTGTATCTTAGGCCCAAATCACTGTTTATCGAACCAAATGGACCGATTACAAATCAATTCCAAACAACCCCTTAATTATTTATTTAAACCTATTTAAATTAATTATAAGAAATGTATTTTACCCCACAAAATAAAGAAGGTGGAAGAATGAGAATTAACTAAATGGAAAATTAATAAAATTTCAATGAAAGATGGTAAGGGTATTTTATTTTGGAGAGTTGAATAGTATATAAAATATGGATAGTGAATTTTAATGCTGTAAATAGTATACTTCATCCGTTTTAATTTGAATCTCTCATAGATCGGACATAAATTTTAATACAATCATTTTATTAATGTGCATTTATTAAAAATAAAATAGTGAAAATAAATTTCGTGGGTCGGACACACATTTTAATGCAACAAATTGGTCCTCATTTGATTGTAATATTAGATTGTGGAGTACAAAAATATTTAAATATAAAAATGTATCAACGAATTTAAGATAATTCTAAATAAAATATGAAACATACCAATTGAACGAAAAAAGTATAATTTTAATAGGGTATTAATGAGTTGGACTCAAGGTCTGTTTAGCAATCAATAATATAAGAGAAGTTTTATGTAAGACTATGGAAAATAAAAAATTAAAGAAAAAGTTATTCTTGAATTGAAATAGGGACGTGACATGCGTTTGTTATTTTGGTTTTATATATGTTGTTTGTTTTTTTTAAATAAAAAAAGGTGGTAAAATATTAACATTTTAATATTTATATGGTATGGTATTCGTATATATTAGTTCAAATTTCAAAACGTAAATTGAAAATAAAGAAGTCAGATTGGTATCATTGTAATTAAGTGGCTGTTTGGTATAGAATCGGAGTTGGATCCGTTTGAATGGATGAATAGTGATCGAATTATAGTAGAATTGTTAAAATTAGTGTTTGATATAGAATTGTAATTTGATAGAGTATTGTAGATTTGTTATATAGTTTGTGTAAGAGATAAATAATTGGTGTGAATATGATGTGATTGGTATTGGGATTTGATAAAATATGTACGAATATTAGATTGGTTAATTATTAATATTTAAGGTTATTGGATCATATGATTGGTTTAATTATGTAATAAGTTATTTGGTTGTATTTGTATTTGCAATAATATTTTTATATATTAAAATGAGATTAAAGTACAATAATAAAATTATATTCCAGGATAATCGAAGCAAATATTAGTGAATTGAATCGTAAATAATTGAATAATGTATTCAAACATGACTGTGGAGACATGGTATGGCATGTTAGCATTTGTATGAATTGGATATACGATAAAATAACTACACGCATATTAAAAATACGATGACTAATTTCAAATTTTAGAAACAAACAATGCAAATGATGACTAAAAATACGATGACTAATTTCTTATTTAATTGCTAGTTGATGGATTTATTTGCAATTAACTATTTATCAATATTAAACAATAACCCCCATACCCAAACCAAAAATCCACCCCGTACTCCACCGTTTTGCCATCCAATTTTCAGTCGGTTGTACCCCCAATTTCTTCTCCTTCTTCACCAAATCACCGTTTTCCCAATTTCTTCTCCTTCTTCAACAATTTCCAGTCGGCCACCGCCTCCCCCTCCCTCACCAAATAAG
>JAYMSP010005535.1:0-13447 GCA_036897095.1 Plantago elongata | reverse complement strand
ATACAGCAAGATTTCACCAATCAAGTAAAGTGGCAAGTAATATTTCAAACCAGCACATTTCAGTTGGACATTTCCTCGAACAGGTAGGGTGCAAGTGCGAGATATATTCAAGTACTCATGACCAATGCTATATTTTCAAGTGTACGCTATAGAAGAAATTTCTGTAATTGGTGGTGGAAGTGTAACAATCAAATTGCAGATTTAGGTAGAACTGAGAAGGCAGAGTGAAATATAGAAGAGTTACCTTGAACTTGAATAAACACAACCAGGTCCAACCCTGAGAACGGAGACAAACACCGCAGAGGTGGATTGAAGCCCCGGTAAAGGCGTGCCGAGCAGCACAGAAAACTTACTGATCAGTGATCACTTGCCCAGTTGATCTGTCAGAAAGAGGAGAAGATTTAGGCGAAAATATAGAAAGAGCAGTTTTTGCTGTTCGAATTTGAACCGAATTTCCTGGTCCCATTAGAATTTCATCGAGAAAAAAAAAAGAGAACTGATTTTATGCTGTAACAAAAGAACAACAGAGTTGCAACAATTTTCTCGTAGAAGAAAACAAATTAGGATATAATCGCATTGTCAAAATCATGGACCAGCCCAGGACTCCTTACATGTTTAATTTAATTGGGCCAAAATCACCTGATCCGTATGGGTTATTGGACCATAAATTTATAATTGGACATGGAATTTACACTAAAATGTTCGAATAGAATCTGAGCCCATGATAAAAAATAAATAATAAACAAATATCACAAATAATTAATTTCATGACACATCTCAAAAGACGTGAACAAGTTGCGAAGGGGTATTTGTAGACGAATAAAATTTGTCTATTTAAAATGACATTTAAAAAAAATACTATACATTAGAATGCAAAATATGATTTTTCTAATATTTTTAAAATTTTATAAAATTAAATTTCAATAATAAATTACTAGATCATTTTCCAGTACATAAAATTGAATTAAATCATGTCGTACGGGTCAACGTGGAAGAAATCACGTAAATTGGACTTTGTACGATCAGATTGGGTTGCGTACGATCATATTGGGTTGGATATAAAGGACTAAGCCTACAAGTAATAAAAGTAGGCAAGAAGTATTGGGCTGGACCACGGACCTCCTACTTTCATGCTTCTATAAGCACTCCTCAACGCTTATAAATAGAGGTCTCCCCCCTAATTTCTAGACACATTTTCATTCAACAAGGAGCTAAGAAGTATTAAGCAATGAGCAAAGAAGCAATGAAAAAGAAGCATAAGCAAGGAGAAAGAAGAGCAAGAACAACCCTTCTCCTCCCAAGATCCGCCACATTCCTCCAAGCGCCGCCAGCTTTTTTCGAGGACCCGCCTTGAAGTTCGACCAAACTTTCAAGCAGTCCATCCATAAATCAAAGAGTAGTCGCTGTTTGATCCAAAAAAGAAGTCTTCGCACACTTGGAGAAACGTTTATAGGCGATCAACCAACATCAAAGCAATATCAAGGCCCATTCCTACGATGATTGAGAAGCTTTATTCGAATAGTTCATTAAGTCTTCAAGAAGATCACCATAGTTCGCTCTAAACATTTCCAAGTCCATCAATTTGATCCGAGATCAAGCCAAGAAGCCCTCGCATCGACGTTCGCTCGACTTCAAAGTCACAAGCTCTAAACCGAATAATTTGAAGATCCAAGTTCGTCATCTTAGGAAGCTAGAATCAGAGGATTAATTAGATCAGAGAATTGTACCCCACATTAAACAAACTAATCGAATTATCATTTGTGCAACTTTACCTGCTACAGATACTATTAGCACAACAAAACTCTAAATGTATATATTTAATAAGAATAATTTTGGTTGTATTCAAACTCGTATATATACAAGCGTACTGACGTCTAAATATTTCTACATTATGTGTTTCTATACATTACTATTTACATTTTAGAAAATGTTCTCTATGTGTTCCCGACAATATTGTCTATGTTCCCATTAATAATATATCAACGTTGACAGAGCATCCATTCCAATAAAAAAAATACATATAACTCATGATTCTAAGAAAATCACCTATTTTATTAACATAGACCCGGATCGATCCGGATCTAGATCAAGGTCGGGTAATTAATACGGATCCAGACCCAGGTCGGCCCAGATAAGTTAGCCGGATCCGGTTCGGTTGCTTGACTAGGATCTACATAAATGTCATGTTTAATCAGTAAATTGTAAAAAGGTCCAGTCTCTAAATAATTTATCTAGATATCGTTTCTTGTGAGACTTTGTACATTAAAATATAATTAAAATCTATTACCCAAATTTGTTTGTCTAATTTAATTAAAAATATCCGCAATGAAAAATAGATTCGAACTAGGAAAAATCAACAAATTTTTGTATGGAAGGATTACAGGACAAATCGACTCTATTATTTCCAACACGCAACACCCTTCCACGGTTCCACCCCCAAAATAAAACACAGTCGCCGCTACTATCACTCACAATCGGATAAGCCTCTCCTTGCTCGTTTCCACATTCGCCTCTCTTCGAAAATGGCGAATTCATGCTTCTCTCCCTCTTCTCTCAGACTCAATTCATCTTTAATCCCCCTATCTTCCCCAAATCCAACCTCTTCCCCTTCCAAAAACCTCTCTATCCCCTTCCAACCTCTCCGTTCCAGGTACGATACTTTTCTCCAGCTCTACGAAATCTGTTCAACTTTTTATCTGCTTAATGTTCGATTATTTGCAGGAATTTGAGCAAGTCGTTTGTCCCCAAAGCGTTGATTGATGATCCGTGGTATGATGCCCCGCCTAAGAAGTCTCGCAGTGGTGTTTGGTCGATTCGGTGAGGAATTTTGGTTAATTGTTTAGTGGTGTATTATGAATTATATCGTCTGTCTACTATCTGGTGTATTTGTTTCCCGTGTTTCGTACTAATTAAGCGATTAACTACATATGAGATAATATTAGGCTGTGTTCTAAACTTCTAATGGAGGTATTTAGTGTATTATGTGATAAGCTAGCTAATGTGCTGATAGTCTTCAATTGGTGTACGCAAAGTTAGCACCAGATTATTAGCTAGCTTATAAGATCGATGAGCTTATTTTTTAAGTAAGGATTGTTACGAATGCCTAGCTGGTAGCCTATAGCGGCTAGCTTATATAAGCTAGCTGATCCGATAAGCTTGTTCAAGTAGCTTATTAAAAAAAATTAGCGAGCTAATTTCTTTCTATACTATTCAGCTGATTGCTAGCTTATCAACTAGTAGTAATTAATTTACTAAACAACCCTGTAAATACCAACTAGCTTATCAAACTAAGTTTTGCTAAACATAGCCATATTTTACTAGGCGTTCACTTAACATACTTACAGTACAATGGTCAAATAATCTCATCTAGCTTGTATACATATACCCTTCTTATGAGTAAGCTAACTGATAAGCTCATGCTAGAAATCACCGTGTTTCATTTGCTAATACCCTTGTAATTAGTAAGTTAGATAAGATCATGCTAGAAATCAGAGTGTTTTATTTGTTATACAATATTTCCGGCATGTTGTCTGTCAATCTACTTCTCCAATTGATGTTTATGGATTTCGAATTGAATGTAGGGATGACTTGCAAGTTCCTTCGTCTCCATACATTAGTAACTTTACTACCTATGCTCAAGGAGAGGGCCCTTCTCCAATGGTGCAGGAGCGTTTTATGAGTGTTATCAGCCAACTTTTTCAATATGTAAGCCAATATTCTTGATTGGATACAGATGTGGGCTATTTTGTTTGTCTTCCTACTAATGGTTAAAGTTGATTTTCTTTGTCTGTTCCTATAGAGGATTATTCGCTGTGGTGGACAAATAGATGATGATATGGCAAACATAATCGTCGGGCAGCTGCTCTATCTCGACGCAGTTGATCCCAAAAAGGTATAATTGAATAATTATTTTTGCTAATATCAAATTCCCATTTTAATTCGTTAAGCTTGTTTTTGCATTCCAATTCTGCTCAGGAAAAAATGACTTACATATTATGTTAGTGAGCTTACTTTCTGGGGTTCACCATTCATATTTACTGAGCTAGTTTGATTCAGGAGTAACAATAGACGGATGATAATGGTTCCCTGCCAATTTAATTCAAATGAATCTAATTGCCTGATCTAGACTGTGGTTTGCATTTTAGACACCATCAAGCCACACTGTCAACCAATTTTTCTTTGAACCTTTTTGAAAAAAATGAGAGGATTTGTCCAATCATAGTTGACAGTACTCAGCACCTCAGTATCAGGAATAGTATATAAGGATATAACCCAGCAAACCCTGCTTCTTGTATGCTCATTGCTACACGAGGCTATTCAAGATAGCGGTCCCTACTTGTCGCTAAGCTAGCTTTAATAATAGTACTCAGTAGTCATAATAGTGTGCTAAGCCTATGCTATCTATGATCAGTGCAGGAAAGGAAACATAATGGCTATTAAATAGGAAATCATTATGTCATACCTGAAGTTTTCCGGTTGATAGACTACAGATTACGTGAAACTATAAGATTACATTAATAGAATATAGATGTAGGCATTGTTTACCACTACATTTCAGCTAGTTTTTTAGCTCCATGAACATTTTTTTAATTAAAAGCTCGTTACGTGAACGTGCAGCTTTTTAGCTTGTTTGAGAAGCTAGTGAAGTTAAAAAAAGCTACCTAACCAGCTACCAACTAATTATTCAGCTACCAGCGACCTTTTCAACTAGTTTTGCTAAACAGGGCCGTAGACTTATAAAAAAATGATAGTCTTACTAATATTCAGCCTCACTTAGGACCCCTTTTTATTTTATGTAATCTTCTTAGATTTTGTGTCAAAAAAAAAAAAAAAGGTTCTGGATGTTTAATCTCCAGATTCTTATCAACTTATGTGTAGCGAAGATACAACTTCACGCTCTAGCATAGCCAGGTTCATTCCATATGGTCCATAGTTCAATATAACAAACAACTATTACTCAAATGAATACCACACTGGAATGTCATCCCTGAAATTTATGTAAATGTCCTACTAACATTTCTCTGTTCTTATCGAGCAGGATATTGTCATGTATATAAATTCTCCCGGAGGATCAGTTACAGCTGGTAATATATCTCCTGTATTCCATTAGGTGTTGCTAAATCGAGATCAACGTTTTTTATATCGAGAGCAATTGTGTTTATTGCTTTGTTCCTTCTTCCTTGATATAAACATGAGTGCAATCACCATGAAATTGATCTAGATTTAGACCACCCATTCCATTATTTATATTATATTGACTTTTCAATTGTTTATTTGTCTTCTTTCCTCTGTGTAGGCATGGCTATATTTGATGTAATGAAGCATATCAGGCCTGATGTTTCAACTGTATGCGTTGGATTAGCAGCTAGGTGAGGACGCAATGGAATTACTTAGGATAATTTGATGCAATTTTTTTTATTAAATTACATGTTATATTCAGTTTTTTCAATACTCTGTATGTTATTCTTTTACATGACATATATCTACCTATTGGGCCAACGTGTCTTCCCCGGGATCTCAGGCGAGGGACTCTGGGAGAGCCACCCTCTCCAACTACTGTTCATGTATGATTCATACTGGATCTGATATAACTGCCCATCCTACACAACCATCTTTCTCTCAATAGTCTTTAGGTGGGCATGTTTTGGTCCTCTTCCCCATTACTTATGAATAGTCAGCCTAGGTCAGTTCTTGGTTAATATGTTCTGTGGATCAATGGTGGTTCAGAATGTTTACTGCAATCATGAAAAGATTGTTATCTGTTATGATTTCTGTGATATTAGAAAATGCTATCTACTGATATCTAGTGAATGCTGATGCAAAATGTGGGTGGCTGTATAATGTAGTTGATGTTTTTGGGTGTCATATTGACTTCAATTTTATTCACTGTGCAGTATGGGGGCTTTCCTTTTAAGTGGTGGCACTAAAGGTATCATTTTGTCTATTTGGACTAATGGAAGTTCCATCCCTTCCTTTCTGCTTTCTGAACCTGATTTATGTTTTTTTCTTGTTGTCTGAAGGGAAAAGATTCAGCCTTCCGAACTCAAGGATAATGATTCATCAGCCTATGGGAGGATTGCAAGGTCAGCAGAGTGACATAGAGATTCAGGTACTAAATCCAGTATCCAGAAGAATTAATATTATTGTTTGGTGTTCATATTCAGAGAATTGGTAGTTTTGAACACAATCCGTGTCTAGTAGTCAGGGTAACAATGTAGCCAAGCTTGTCCAGTCCAATCCAAATTTTAGCTTGTTCATTCTTGGGCTGAGTTTTTCTGAGTCCGTCCATATTAGGGTCCTCTATGCAGGCAATCAGAGTCGTTTCAATTTTGTGTTTGCAGCAACTTCTAACTTGTAGCAATATGTGATTCAAGTCCTTGTAGAGAAAGGACAAAATCCTTGCTACAAGCATTAAACCACAAGAACAGGATCTGAATAATGGCATCTTCTATTTCCAAATAATGCACCAATCGACATGATTTGCCTAAGATTATTGGTAGTCAACTATGTCATGTGGAAAACTAATGCTAAAACACTTTAATGTGGAAAACAGTCCATAGTAGAACAGCTATACCTAGGTGTAATTTTACTCAAAAAGTAAAAAGCTCCACTGAAAATCACCTTCAACATCCTCACTGTAGAATGAAAATAAATTTGAAAAAACCATCTTACAGTTTTGGTTTTTCTTCAGTTGCGAACATCCACAGGTTCTATTTGTATATTTAAGTTCTTTTCACCAGTTTTCTCTAAACTCTTCCAGCTTATCTAGAAAAGATCTGTGTCTGCATGAGTTTTAATCTGCTGAAGATCTTGGTTTTATATTAATTTATTGAGTGCATGCTAAGAACTGAGTGGCTTCTGTCAATGGTTTATTATGTTAACCTAATGTTAATATAATTACTTCGATGTCCTTTTTTGGAGGTAAATTTTGGCTCATTTCCATTTTTTCCATCTTCCCCAGGTGAATGAGATGATGCACCACAAAGCAAATTTGGGTGGCTACTTGGCATACCATTCTGGTCAAAGCGTGGAGCAGATCCATGAAGATACTGATCGTGATTATTTCATGAGTGCTAAAGAAGCAAAAGAATATGGGCTTATAGATGGTGTTATCCTGAATCCTCTCAAAGCCCTCCAGCCACTTGCAGCTGCCTAGTCATTGATCTTCACTCATGTCATTAGATAAACCTAATTTAGATAATACCATGAAAGCTAGTGAATACAGATTTTGCACCAAAATGCATCGAATTGTTCCTCTTCATGCTCTCTGTACTGTATTTGCTGTCATTCTATTTCTATGAAAACTGTGTTCCTTGGCTTCATTTAACGCTTTGTATTTCTTGTATCTGATTATTATTTACTTATTTTCAAAACGTCGTTTTTCATCAATTGTCTTCCGTTTCCTGTTCAACATGAGTTCTATTTGCCAATTCTAGATGTAGTTTCCGGATAGGTTCAAGGAATGTCAAATTACACCTTCAAGTTCAGAGCTAAAATTTGAGACCGTGAGAATCTGGCAGATGTTCTTGGCTGGAGTAATGCTTACTGATATCTGCAGGTCTGGGTGTGTACTACTGCAGATGAAAACGATGTGATCTGGATTTATAGCTTTTGTCTCAAACAGTACTCACGTTTTATAGTATGGTATAATGATTTAATTATTGTAGCATGACATTCTCAGATCTGTAAATTCAATGAGCCATATTTTCTCTCTAGTTGGTGTAAAGGGGTGACTTGTCAAATGATTGAGAAGACATACGAGCACGATCACCTTCCAATCCAATGACCCGAGGATCTACTGGTAGGTTACTATTGTCCATTTCAATGTCCCATGAAATAAAGTGAAATTCTGGTAGACATTATCATTTCACTCAATGAGAGGAATAATTCTCTTATAATCCGAAACCACTTGATAATTGACAATTTAATACCGGCAAGCAATGATCATGCTACCCTGTTCTCAAGTGTCGTGGCTACCACTCTAAACTCCTACGTTCCTTCTCTTCAACAATTTCCATCATCTTCAACATGCCTACTGCATATATACACTCATCCACGATCGTGGCTACTCCATCAGATTAATCAACTACATTTGTTCGTTTTCCTCTTCAGCATTTGAACTAAATGGGGTTGATCAATCAAGAAAATGCCAAGAGAAACGGGGTATGCATCTACGCGATAATCGTACCATTCCAAATCCTGACCACCACCCTCCTCAGCCTCCTCCTCCCCCTCTCGTTCCTCCTCCTCGCACGCCTTGCCACCGCCCACTACCTTCTCTCTGTCTCCGTGATATACCCCACTGATCCTAGCCGAAGCTCCTTCCTAAGCTCCATTTTTCTCTACGCAAGCTACCCAACCACCATCGTGCAGTTACTTGTGGCCTTGATAAGCATCGAATCTCTTGCTTACGGTTTGACAGGTAAGATCTTGTTCCTGATACAGTACCCCGTGACGAGGTGCCGGTTATGCACAGCATGGTTCTTACTCATTGCAGTGCAATTAAGTGTCGGGTTGGGTCTGGAAGGGAGCTTGGCTGTGGGAATAGACGGTTCGGGTTTTGGGGCAGAGAGTAGTTTAGTCTGTAGGATGGTTTTCTTCTTCGGGTTGCACGAGACAATGATGTTTTGGGGTAGAGCAGTGGTGAAGCCAGTTGTGGATGATACGGTGTTTGGGGTGTCGAGAGAGGAGGGGTTGGCGGAGAAGGTGGTGTTGGCAATCGGGTATGGTGGGTTGTGGTGGTGGCGTTTGAGGGAGGAGCTGGAAGCTTTGGTGGTGGTGCCGGAGGTCAAGAGGGAGCTCATGATGGGGTTGGGTGTTGCTGATTTTGTTGGTTGGTGGTTGTATTACTTGACGGTCACGATTGGGATGTTGAGGGCTGTTAGAGGTTTGATTTTCACGGTCGGGATCTTGACACGTAGGACCGAGGTAGTTGAGAGCCGGTTCAACGATGAGAAAGTTTGATATAGATTCTGAGAGGAAATAGACTCAGAAAAACCATCTACTGATGTATGGAATTCATATATAAAATGGAATCAATTGATCAAATTTGTAGTCGTAATCTTAACTAAACCTCGTTAACCTTACATCTTATCTGTACTAATGTCTATTAGATGTTTTGCGTAACCACCAATTCACTCTCTTGAGTCTTTAAGTATACCACACATGTCCAATGACCTTAAATGTTGGTGACATGTTTCAAAACGTTGTTTGCAAGTGTATATTACTATGAGAAGGCGATGTTTCCAAGTCATAGCTCTGATTATCATGAATTCCTTATTTTGGTCTGTCAGAGGTGACTATGATAGGTGAAACAACTGTCGGATCAGCTCAAAAGTTTCTTATTGTACTCATTTGTCCGGGGGGAACATCAACATAGAAAACCAACATGCTGCCAAAGAACATCAACATCAAAACACCGGTGCAATCGCATACGCACAGCGTTTTTGTTAACGATAGAGTAAAAATGTTATTCATTTCTTGTTTTTCATACTTTTTTCACTCTGTCGTTAACAAAAACTACGTTATCTAAATCATTTTCCTGGACATTGTTATATTCATGAATTTGTTATTCTTGTCCTATTTCCATTGGCTTCTTATATGTGCATGTTGTTCTTTTGTGCAAGGAGCATACAGATCGTATATGGCCTGTCACAACTCATGTTCTTAGTCTTGTCCGACTTCTATTGGCCTATACGTTGATTGTTCTTTCAAATCTTTTCTAACATTACTTGAGCACACGGAATTAAATAGCAAGGCATCTTCAAATTCTTCTTTAGCTTCTTCTTCATGTATCTTTCCTCATTGTTATCCCAATACTGATCTTCTCCACATCTAAGATATTCATGCCACCAAAAGATATGCTCCCCCAGTTCGAACTCGATTACAATCGAGGGGCTGATTACGATATCAGTCAGTCTGGATATGAAGAGATGGGTTGTAATGCAAGTTCCAGCCGTGGAAATGATCATCTCTGGGATGAACATGAATTTATGAACTTGTTTTCTCCGGTGTTTTTTCAAGAGACCACCACGAAGAGACACTCTGAGCTAGCCGGACCTTTCGGACTCCTGAACGCCTACAGAAATGGACAAAAGCTGCCTAGAGAAGAGGAGAGACAAGCTATGATGATTGAACCGCAGCTGAAATTGTCAACAGAAGATATCCTTAGAGTTGCTGGCGAAAGGTTCATTCGGTTCCGTTCCAACAGGGCAGATGACGGTATTTCTCTCTTCATCCAACCGTATGGTCCTCCCATGTCCGGTCTCTGTATGGACGATGCAAGAGATGTGGAATTAGTGCACCTGCTGCTGGCTGCTGCTGATTATACGGGCAATAAACAATATGATATCGCGAGTAAACTCATGACTCGTTGCCTTTGGGTTGCTTCTAGTTCAGGCAGTCCGGTCCAGCGCATTGCGTTCTACTTCACAGAAGGTCTGATGTCTAAAATTGGTAGAGAAACTGGGAGCATCAATCATGAGGCGGAGAAACAGAATACAAACGGCCTTGCATTAGGCCACAACAACACGTTCTTGGAATGCCACCAAAAACTTCCATTTGTCCAAGTGTTGCAAATTTGTGCAGTACAAGCTATAATTGACAGTGTCAAGAAAGGCAGCAAGATCCATGTGATTGATCTCCAGATAAGAAGCGGGATTCAGTGGACGGCCCTGATGCAGGGGCTTGTCGATCAGGGGATAGAGCGGCTCAAAGTCACAGCTATTGGAATGAGTGATCAATTATACATGGAGGAAACTGGGAAGCGTTTGGCGAGTTTCGCGCAGTCATTGAGCCTCCAGTTTTGCTTTGATGTTGTTTATCTGCAGGACATGAATGATTTCAAAGTAGACTGCCTTGGCGTTGGGGCTGATGAAACTGTGCTGATTTACACCTGTACGATGCTACGTTCAATGTTATCAAGGCCTGAGTGCTTAGATAATGTAATGAGGGAGATTATCAAACTAGAACCGGATTTAATGGTTGTCAATGAAGTAGAGGGGAACCACAATTCGCCTTCTTTTGTAGGCCGATTCGTCGAAACACTATTCTTCTCCGCTGCTTTTTTCGACTGCTTGAAGGACTGTATGGGGGAAGACAGTCCCTGCCGCACAGTTGTTGAAGTTGAGTATTTTGGTCAAGGGATAAGGAACGTGGTTGCGGCTGATGGTCAGGAGAGGGTCACACGAAGTGTTAAAATTGACGTGTGGAGGGCGTTTCTTGCACGGTACGGAATGAAGGAGATCGAACTGAGCCAGTCAGCCAGGTACCAGGCCAGGTTAGTACTGAAGAAGTATGAGAACGAAAGCTCATGGGATGTCGAGGACAATGGAAAAGGTCTAATTGTTGGATGGAAAGGGACACCGTTGCATTCCCTTACGGTTTGGAAGTTCTCATAGATGAAAATATGAAATGAGGACATGATTTGGTGCAAATGTGAAGCGTTTATGATGTCAATTTGTAAATAATGTCATAAAAGAAGAAGAATTTCCAGTTAAATGCTTGAAATCAAGTTTGTACAGAGTGAGCAGTGTGCTTACAGTAAATTGATCATCACGTGTGTATTGTGTATTCCATCGTCGGAGAAGAAATTTACATTTTACGGATATTATTATATCGTGTAAAAGTCAGTGGTACAAATGTATATGAATTATAAATATTATTAAACATTAAAATGTAACACTTACAATAAACATATATAAATAGAATATGTGATATTTGTTGTGGGGTGGAGGAATAGTGTATAATTAAATGGATCAATTTTCAGTGTTATCTTTAACTAAAATTTACTGAACTGAAGAAGTAATGTATAAATTATAATTAAACAGAGCAGAACTGAACTGAACTTGACTGAACTGAACTGATTTTCAGTTGAAAAGAACTTAAAATAATTCTCACGAATACACATTTTTGAAACCCACTCACTCATAAATATTAGAATAGTCAAGGAGGGGAGGGGTGTGATCGTCGGAGCAAAAGTGCAGTGGTCAACCATGAGCAAAATCGTGAAAACTATGGTGCACAAAATTGCGAACTAAATATGACCCTCAAACTTTTTTATTATATATTAAACGTATTATAATAACTTACAACTTTCAAATTACTAAATTACACTTAAAGAATTGTTTTGTAAAATTTGAAGATTTCAATCCTGCCATTGTTCGATTTGTCTATAGTACTTTCATATAGAGGCACAATTTGAAACCTGATATTTAGGAGCTGATTGGTATAAAATTTGAATGAGTATTTGGATGGTGAAATTGTATTTGGAATGAAATTGAAATGAGATACGTGAAGTCTATCTTAGACTAAATCACTTGTTCATCGAGTTAAATGGAACAATTTAAATGATATGTCAATCAGCCCCTTATCCATTTAAATATTTTAAATTGTAATATTTAACTCGATCTCAACAGGTAATCGCACGGTACTGTATGTGTGGTGTGTATTTTCAAAATTGACCACACACCTAGTCAGGGCGTGAATATCACGGTGTCTTTTTCGCGGTCTCTGATACTCCGCCACATAAGCCTCCCTCCATTTTGCAGTCGACTATTGATCATTTCACTTTCCCCTTTCTCACAAAAATCAAACTGCACAGTACTGTACTACACACGTCTTCACTTCATCTTCCACGAAATTCACTGTAAGTCTTCTTCTCATTTTCACACTTCTTCGATTTCATTATTTTCCATCACTCATCGATCGTACACAGCCGCTTTACTGCTCTATATCTCATATCACCGTCTCTATGATCATGGACTCGTGATTCATTTAAGTTGTAAATATAAATTAAGGAACAAATCTGTGTA
This sequence comes from Plantago elongata, assembly GCA_036897095.1. NCBI lineage: Eukaryota > Viridiplantae > Streptophyta > Magnoliopsida > Lamiales > Plantaginaceae > Plantago > Plantago elongata. The sequence goes on along the minus strand of JAYMSP010005535.1, from coordinate 635 downwards.
ATCTTATTGTATTCTGTGGAATCATTGAGTTATCGGCTTTAGGTAATCCAGTACTACTGTGTCAACTCTGTGTTGTTTCCGGTGCCTGCTTGTTATTGTTAATTTTGTAACGAATTTCGTTACTATAGGACGATATGGTGATTTAAGAGTTTTTTCCTTTGTGTTTGATTGAATAGATACCTCACAAGGGTCAGGGGTGCAAATATAGATAAAGGAGCAATCATGAACTATGATTCATATAAGCTATAAATATAGATGAAGGAACAATCCTTGAGTAATCGGCTAGGCAATCCGGTTAAAGCTGCCTCTATTGTGTCAACTCTGTGTTGTTTCCAGTAATCGCTAGTTTATAGTTGATTTTGTAATGATGGGACGTTATGGTGATTTGAAGATTTTTTTTCCTTTATCTTTGATTCAACAGATACTTCAGAGGATCAGGGGAGTGATGCAATGGGAGAACTCAGCTATAAGCTTATTCAGCTGAAGCGCCACATTCAATCGGAAAGAGCTGATTCCATCAGAGTAATTTCATAAACCATCATCTTAGATATATTTTTAGGGTAAAATATAGTATGTATCTCCATGTTATAGCATTATTGAATATACACTTCTTTCCATTTGATTATTTTTGCTAT
>JAYMSP010005534.1:0-13450 GCA_036897095.1 Plantago elongata | reverse complement strand
TATAAAAGAGTTTTGTACCTGCAAAGGTATACAACATCAACTATCTTCAATAAGGACACCACAACAAAATGGTGTTGTTGAAAGGAAGAATAGGACCCTTAAAGAAGATGCAAGGACAATGCTAGATGACACTGAAATAAGTGAAATTTATTTGGTTGGAGCTGTAAATATAACATGCTACACTCAGAATAGATGTTTGATAAACAAACACCATGACAAAACTCCTTATGAGCTTTTGGTTGATAGACCCCCAAATATGAAACATTTGAGGGTGTTTGGTTGTAGATCTTTTGTTCTTAACAATGTGAAAGAATATTTGAGAACATTTCAACCAAAGGCTGATGAAGGTGTATTTCTTGGTTATTCTATGAATAGCAAAGCCTACAGAGTATACAACAAAAGAACAAAGAAGATTGAAGAATCAGTTCATGTAGTATTTTATGAAGGAAACAAGAAATACCCCTTGATGAGGAACTCTCAAAAAGATTCAAAGAGTTCCTGATTAAGGATTCTGAAGAAGAACCCTAAGAAAGGAGAAATTGTGTCATTAATATTGAGGATGACTCTGACAAAGAAAAGCATGACGTGCCTAGTAACAACCAGATGACTCTTAGACATGCTGAAGAATTTCCTATAAGGATTCCATACATGGAAACTGAGACTACTCATTGTAGAGACCTTTCTAGGAATAACCTCACTGAAAGACTTATTCCAGAAACCTCTAACACTGAACAAGTGTCTGATATTTACTGCACTTCTAGTGTACAAAATATCAATGATACTGAAGAAGTATCAAGTCATAATCGCAGTGATTCACATTCAGATCATGTAGATAATGACCCTACTAGTTCAAACCCAATTATGAGATGGATTAGAGATCAGCTTACAAAGGATGTGATTGGTCCAATTGATCAAGGTGTTAGAACTAGGAGAGTAATAGCTGAAAATGTTGATACTCTCTTTGGATGTTTTATTTCAAACATTGTACCTAAAACTATTGAAGATGTATTAAAGGATCAAGACTGGATCTCTGCAATGTAAGAAGAGTTGGATCAATTTTAGAGAAACAAGGTCTGGAAACTAGTACCATTTTTAGATGGAACATTTGTGATTGGAACTAAGTAGATTTTCATAAACAAGATGAATGAGTCAGGTGAAATAACCAGAAACAAAGGTTGGTTTCTAAGGAATTTACCCAGACTGAAGGTTTAGACTTTGATAAGTCATATGCACCAGTTGCAAGATTGATGCAATCAGACTACTTCTAGCCTTTGCAGCTCATAATGACTGTAAATTTTATCAGAAGGATGTTAAAAGTGCATTTCTGAATGGTGAACTTGCTGAGGAAGTCTATGTTGATCAACCACAAGGCTTTGAGGTTTCCTCAGAAAGTAGGATGGTCTATAAGTTACATAAAGCTATGTATGGACTGAAACAGGCTCTAAGAGTATGGTATGACACTTTGGCCAAATACTTTCTAGATAGTGGTTTTAAGAAAGGAGAAGTTCATAAAACTTTATTTACCTTAAACCATGATGGGAAACTGCTTTCAGTTCAAGTATATGTTCATGACATTATATTTGGATCTAAAACAAGCAACTTTGTAATGACTTTGCCAATCTCATTAAAAGCAAATTTAAGATGAGCATGATGGGAGAATTGAATTATTTTCTAGGATTGCGAGTCAAGCAATTTAATGATGGAATATTCATTACTCAAATAAAGTATGCAAAAGATATGCTCAACAAGTTTAATCTTAAGCTTTCTGAAAAGAATGCTAAGATACCTATGAGCATAGGAACCAAAATGACTTATACTGAATCTGATAAGAGTGTTGAAGAACATAAGTATAGGAAGTTGATAAGTTCACTACTATACCTTATTGCAAACAGACTTGATATTCAATATGCAGTTGGTGTGTGTGTGCTAGATTTTAGACAAATCCTATGCATTCACATTACAACATTACTATGACAATATTAAGGTATGTCAAAGGTACTATAGAAGTTGGACTGTGGTATCCTAAAGAAAGTGGATTGAGTTTGGCTGGCTACTCAGATGTTGATTATGCTGGATCAATGCTTGATAGGAAAAGTACTTCAGGAACTTGTCAGTTTCTGGGAACTAGACTTATCTCATGGTTTAGCAAGATGCAAAACCCAATTGCTACTTTTACCACAGAAGCTGAATATTGATGCTGGTTGTTGTGCTACTCAAATTTAATGGATATAACAACAACTCAAAGACTATGGACTTAATGAAGAGAAAACTCCCATTTTCTATGACAACACAAGTGCTATTGCGATTACTCAAAATCCAAAGTTCCATGCTAGAACTAAGCACATTGATGTTAGACATAACGTCATCAGAGACCATGTTGAGAAAAGCAATATAGAGATTCTAAAGGTTGGCACTAAAGATCAACTTGCTGATATTTTCACTAGGCCACTCCAGGAAAGTACGTTCTTAAACTTGAGACATAGTCTTGCATTAATAGAGATGCCTCATAACTGAAAAGTTCTAAGTTTCTAAATGAGTTGGAAAGGAACAGAGAAAAGGAAGGACAGGTTTCTGAAACGGGTATTCAGAAAGCCTATCTGATAAGAAGGATGTCAAGGTTTCTGAGACTTATGATTCAGAAATCCTTTAGTCTTATGGAAAGATAGATCTAGAAGATAAGTTGGTATAGAGTGCATAAGTATACAATGCTATAACTCATATACTATGGACATGTCATATATCCAATGAAATTTTCTGAAACAGGAATTCAGAAAACCATTTAAGACACGAAGTATATAAAAATCAGATAGTACAACAATGTACATATTTCTGAAAGTCAAATGTCTAGGTTTTTGTGTTATTACCATCTATATGATAAGTAACATAAAACAATACCTGCTTTCTAAAATGATAAGTCCAAAGGTTTTCTGGTATCACACACTAACAGTGAGTTATGGATATATCTTGCCAAAATTAATTAAGTGGACACAGGAACATTTTTGATTGATATCATTACAAGATATTAAACAAGAGCCCTTGATGAGTAAAATTTTTATTCTCAACGGGTGAGATTAATTCTCGGCAAGTAATGCTTGTTGAGAAAACAGTCATGGCCCATGATGCATTTAATGCAAACTAGAAATGTATACAACGCCGATGCCATGCACATAGTAACACATACGGATTTCTATACGTATGATGTATCTATGTATTTTATCTTTCTATAGATGAAGGATTCTAGTAAGAGACAAACACTTTTACCAAATCTGAAATTTCATCTTGCATCAAAATAGCCAAAACTCTCTAAGTTTTCTGCAAATCCTTCTGCTAATTTTATGAGTATTGCTTAGTCTTCTAAAAAGATAGACTAACATTTCTCGAATTTGAGCACTACTTCTCTAATCCTACCCAAAAACTCTATATAAGAGATAGCACCCAGAAATACCTCATCCATGAACTCAGCTGCAATCGTTTTTTCTGCTAAAAAGTAAGAAGAGAGGGTTTTGCAAGTGTTGAACAAACGTTTGCTGTGTAATTTCAATCTAGAGGACTGGACTTCCAGCCTCAGAATGAATTGGGGAGTGTACATGGTCGAGTTGTACTTAAATGTGGCTATCTCTTCCACACCAACAGGAACTTGATTGGGAAGATGCTATCCAAGGCACACATCGATAAATTCCTCTGTGCCGCACCTACTAGATTATCTCTAGTTGATGTCTTAGAGTTCTATAACACTTCCCAAGTCTATACCAAGATAGTGAACAAGGTCGAGGAAACGTTCATTCTATTGAAGGTTCAAGGTGTAGAAATACATCTTGATTGTGATATTTTTTGCAAAATCTTCCGTCTCATAAATCGTGGGACAACATGGGAGATTAAGACAAAAGACAAAGCTCTGAATACTGGGAGACATCAGGACCAACACCTATTTGAGCACTGGAATGTGCTTGCCAACATCCTGCATAGATGCTTCGATGGAAATAAAGGTGGCATTGACCAAATACGCTCGGAGAGGTGGATGATAATGATCATTCTCCATAAGGAACTGACGAACAGAGACAATCTCTTCAATTGGGTGAACTATTTGGTCATGAAGTTTGTGAACATGGTCAATAAGTTTGAGCCCAAAATCGTCAAAGGTCGTGCAGAGACCAAGTCTAACATGCACTATGGTCATAAAATTTGCTACATTTTGGAGAAATGTGGAATTGTTCTCAGAGAGCAACTGGACATTCAAATGACTAACACTATGTATCGACATGCTTGTGAGGAAGCCATGAAAAAGGTTGCCAGGGATGTGTTGGTTGCTCAAAGTGAAGGAGTACCTACAGAAGAGGTACATGGTGAGGTCCATATTGCAAAGAAACCAACGACCAATAAACCTAGGTCAAGGAAGAGGATACAACTTGTCATTGATGACACTCCTCAACCAGAAAGGGTAACACAAGATGTTGAAGTCCAGAGACCCCTTCCAGTCCAGAAGGACTCCAGTTCAAAAAGGAGATCCTTTAGCATAGGCAAGATGTCAGAGTTGTCCGTGACTGAGCACAACCAGATCGATGAGTCTGTCCCAGATCTCAAAATTGATTCTGATGATGATATGCCACTGCAGATGGTACTCAAAAGATCAAGGATGGAAACTCATGGTGGATCCTCTAGCTCAGCTTCACTGGCTCAAAAAGCCAAGGTTGCAGAGGATGCAATCCCAAAAGAGGTAGTAGAAGATGTCACACTCCAACAGGCAGATGAAGGCTTGACGGTTGTTGACAGAATGATGGAAGATACTGACATTGCTTCCATATTCCAGTTGCCAGCAAAATTTATTGCTGAAGAAATTCTTGCATATGTGCAGGTTCCTCAAACATCTGAGACGAGAACTCAGAATGTTCAAGTAGAGGAAAGGTTCGAAGAACCAGAAATTTCATGCCATGGAATGGAAACCAGCATGCCTGAAGATTCACAGGTAGCAAAAGTGGTTTGTATCTAACTTGTTAAACATTTTCAAAGATTAAGTTGTTACTCATAAGCTTCATTTGTTACAGGCTTTCATCGAGAGCATAAAGCAGATGGAAGACACTGCACCCACCTCTCTGAATGGAGAAGAGGTTCCTTCAACATTGAATGTACAAGAAACACAGCCTGAAGTGCAGGTAATAAATTGTCTCCGAAAATAAATAATTTCATACTAAGATAATTCATGTATATGTCTAACTCCAGTGTCTCTGAACAAGCAACAACTGAGAAAGAAGTTGAAGTAGTGGAACACTACAAGTCCAAGAAAATCCATAGGTTGCAAAGCCTTCTAAAGAGATTGTTCATGAGCCTTCTGTAGTAGAGGTATGTAAAACAGGAACATTAACTTTCTGAAATTCTTGAACTTTTTCAACTTGCTTAATCAAACTTCTTCTTTGAATAGGTTTATTATGAAGAAAAGGTTGCTGAGGTAAACCTAGAAACCTCCACAACACCAAAGGAGATAGACCCGGCAGAAATAGCCAAGTCTCTAGAAAGGATGCCAGAAACCGCTCAGGTTTATGAAAGAATAGTCTCTGAGCTTCCTAACATGGAAGTGAGTGAATTCACAGAAACTCTTATCTTTCACACCTTTCCATAACCAATCTCTAAGGTTTGATTTTTGTTTGCATGCTCGAGTAGAAAGAATGGTTCAATAGTATGCAGTTACTCCTCTGGCCGCGGTATCTGACGCACCAATTGCTCCAGAAGTGCAAGTCAATGAGCCTAGTGTAGACACACAGATATGCTCAAAAACTTAAAATTCTCTTAAGCTCAGATAAGCACAAGTGAGTTTGAATAAAACTAACTTGAAACCTTTCTTTCACGCTCAAGTGTTACCAGTAATCGATGTGGAAGCCCCACTCGGTCTGAAGAAAGTCTTCCAGACAATCACCCTGAACAGACATGTTAAATGCTTTAAACAATGGAAAAACCTCAGAAAAACCGATCTGACTGAGCTAGTCAAGGTGATTGATCATCAAGAGCGAAGGGCAAGAGCTTTTGATCGGGAAAATTTTGTTCATGCTATGTTCCCAGAGTATATGAACTCATGAACAAAGACTTTACTTACAATATTGGTAAGAAGCTGATGAATGCCTTCAACGCTGCTGATTAAGTAACCAAGCGGGAATTGGCTCTGAATCCAGTGCTACCCCAAAAGCTCAAAGTTTACCCCTCTGAGCCAGAGGAAGTGAATGGGTAGAGGATTACCTTTCCTGAGATAATAAACTTGGTATTCGATGAAGAGGAGGAGTACGATGAGAACGATGTCGAAGACTTCTCTGAGGATCATTCAGAAAGAGGTGATGATGATTCTAATGATCATTCTGATGTTGATAATGATGATAGTCCACCAGGGACAGGTGGAATGACACAAGGAGATGCCGGAACGAGAACTCCAACTGCTAAGGACTCTACTCAGTGAAAACCACCAACATCAGACCGATCACCACCTCAAGCTAACCAAGAAGGAAATGAAATTGCACAAGATCAAGAAGCCGACCCTTCTGAAGATTTAATGGCTGTTGAAACTAGAGTTGCAAAACTCAGAGAAATGTTGGAAGAAGAGACTAACTAAGCTCAGTCAGGAGTATCAATCATTGATTGAAGCTATAAGAGCCCAATTGCTGATGATTGAGGCAGAAAATGCCAAGGAGAGTCCCACTCCTTGAAGAAAAGGTAAAATTGAAGAAATACATCGAAGTCACAGCTGCAGAGTTGGACACTCTGGTGACGGATGATATTGAGCATGATGCTAAGGCTCCATCAGATAGACCAACTGAGCCATCTTCTCAGAAAGCTAGCATCAAAGGAAAAGAGAAAATGGATACTGAGCCTGCTCACAACAATGATCAGATTACATTGAGCACTGATGATGATGAAGAAACACAAGGTCTGGCACCAGAAGAGGATGAGATTCATGTATCTCATCTGAAGATATCACTTCTTGTTGCACATATCTTCTCATCTCCAGCCATAACATCCAGAGACGGAAAATTCCTCGGAAGAAGCACAGTGTTTCAAGCGCTCAAAAATGAATTGGTTGCTGAAGATTCACAGGTACTAGAATCCGTACCTACTAGCCTTAAGCCAGTTGCTAAGCTTTTACTACATAGAGCCACTAGCAACGCACTGTATTAGAAAGACTTATGCATGGTTCGGGATGAAGAATGCAACAATGCCAACAGAGCACTTGATGACGCACAATTTATTATCTTGAAGGCAGAGTCTATCTTACGTCTAGTAGAAGAGTTGAACCAAAAGGAGCAGTTGCTCCTTAAAGAGAATCAAGAGATCATAAATGAAGTTCAGAAGCTAGTCCAAGTGCACAATAATTTGCAACAGAACTTTGATTCTCTGTCTCATTCTTATGTTAGTTTAAGTCAGTCACTCATGACTATGGGGGAAGAGAAAACTACCAAGAAAGGTAGAGGAAGGAAGAGAAAAGAAATCCAAACACAACATATGAAATAAACATAAGGGAAAAAAAATCAAGAATTAACCTTCTTCTTTAGCAACTCTCTTCTGCCTTTTATTACTTTTATCTTCTCCAACAACAGTCTTTAGCTATATTTTCACCAGGATTAGCCGTCGTCTTTTTCTTCTTATACGTAGTACCGATTGTCTTCCTTTTCTGAACTGTCGCCGCCGTGGTCGTCTTCTTCGAACATAAAACAACATATACATGAAGACAAAAATAGATAAACATAAATATTCTTCTTTGAACATAAAACAACATAAACCCTGAAGACCAAAACATATAAATATAAACAATTATATAAGAATATAGACCAAAACAAAAACACATAAAACTATCATCTCTGAATAAACTAAACTAACATAGAACAACATAAACCTAAAGATCAAAATACTTAAACATATATAAACAATTATATGAGGATATAATTGTATGACACCAAAATAAATAAACATAATTTGGATGAACTAATTTAACATAATACATCATAACATCGATGAAGACCAAACCAAATAAACATAAACAATCATATGAATATAGCAGTGAAGACCAAAATAAATAGACATAAAACTATCATCTATGAATAAACTAAACTAACATAAAACAACATAAACCTGAAGAATAAAACAAATAAACATAAACAATTATATGAGAATATAGCAGAAAGCAACCAAAAATCGAGTAACCTTTAACACCTTTAGTAAAACATCTATTCATATCAAATCACAGCTCCAAGTTAGTCACCTCAGAGTGAACAACATCTAGTCATCTAATAAGAATAACAGAGTACTTGATGATGCACAAAAAATCAACCTCATAATATCAACTCAACTAAATTCAGAAACAAGCACAATCAAAGGAAAAATAAACAATACAAAAAGAAAATCAGTTCAAAAATGTTACTAAGCCCCAATTTGAGTTTGAAAATACCTTCATATTTCGAATCAATATTTCTCTATCCCTTTCCTTAGGTGAATCTCTCAAATCAGGTCTCCAATCTCCATTGATCTTCACAAGTCAATTTACCAACATCTTCTTCAGATCCTCCATCGATTAGTACAAAATCGAGATCAAAATGAAGCTCTTCAATTGGAGAAACCAACCACTGGTGAAGAAAACATTGATATTTCTGTAGCAAGTAAAATTGCACAAATGATAATTCGATTAATTTGTCTAATGCGGGGTACAATTCTCTAGTCTAATCCTCTGATTCGAGTTTCCTAAGACGACGAACTTGGATCTTCAAATTCTTCGGTCTAGAACTTGTGACTTCAGAGTCGAACGAACGTCGATGCGAGGGCTTCTTGGCTTGATCTCGGATCGAGCAGACGAACTTGTATATGTTTACGGCGAGCAATGACGATCTTCTTGGAGATTTGATGAACTCTTCAAAGAGTGCTGCCGATCGTCATAGCTTTAATCTTGCTTGTGTTGATTGATCGTCTAGAAAACGTTACTCTAAGTGCGCAGAGGCTTCCTCTTGGATCAAATGGTGACTACTTCTTGATCTCTAGACGAACTGCTTAACGATTTGATCGGACTTCAAGGCGGATCCCGGGAGGCAGACGGCAGTGATTCACAAGAAGGTGGCGATTCTCGAAGAAGACGATGTTCTTGCAGCAAATGACAGCTATCGAGAAGGCGGCGATGCTCGAAGACGAAGGTGGCGATGCGCGAAGACGAGGGCGGCGATGCGCGAAGACGAGGGCGACGATGCTCGAAGACTAAGGTGGCGATGCTGGAAGAAGACGATGGCTGCTCTTGCTCTGGAGTGCTTGTGCTCTTTGATACTTCTGATTGTGTCACATGAAGAAGGGAAGGTCGTTATTTATAAGTGGGGAGATGTGCTTCTAGAAGCATGGGAGTAGGAAGCCCGTGGTCTGTTCCAATACTCCTGGCCCATTTTATCACTTGTAGGCTCAGCCCACTACTCCTAGCCCAATTTCGTCATACGCAGTCTAGTTTGATCGTACGAAGTCCAATTTCATCGTACGCAGTCTAATTTCATGGTACGAAGTCTAATTTACTCGATTTCTTCCACGTTAACCCATAAGACATGATTTGATTTAATTCTACATATTATAAAAAATGATCTAGCAATTTAATTTTGGAATTTAATTTTGTAAAATCCCAAAAATACTATAAAGATCATATTTTGTATTATAATATATAGTTTTTAATGTAACTTTAGAGTAAACGAATTTTGCTCGTCTACAAATGCCTCTTCGCGACATGTACATGAGTAGCGTCGTTTTTTGGATGCGTTTGGAATGAACGAGTCGCGACCCGACCCTTTGACTTGACCGGGATTTAATTGCATTTGATATGGACAGAAGTCATTTTTTTATTTGATCAATCTAATCGTCACATTTACGAATACAATGGCTCAATAGCCAAATTTCTTGGACTTTACAATGCACTACTGACATCAGCAACGACTAGCCTGATTGTAAGGAACACCTGCAGCTTTCTAGTCGTATACATTTTGGTAGTCAAAACAGACTTGGCGAAATTAACATGATGCATTTGGATTTTTGATTATCAGTGTTTATCTCAATTTGCAATTGCAATTCAAATTTCGAATTCGCAACTAAACATAAGCGAAAAGCAAAATTTGCAGCATCATTCTAAAATTATGCCTAACTCTTCTCCTTTTCGAATTGGATAACATCAAATCTCAGACTTTGATCAGAATTCAAACTCTTTTCCTATCCCTATATATATGAGCCTGATGTAGTCAATTTTTTTCACATTCAAGCAAGAACAACAAGAAAGAAGAGGAAGAAGAGGCATAAGTCATTAGGTAGTAGCAGCTTGTATCAAAATCAGAATCCGGTAAGGACTTACCCAATCCGAGTTATCCACTATTCTTTTGCATTCAGTCAGTTGTCACGTGAGCCCAACTATTCTGTCGAGGGGTGGCGTGCCGGCGGGGATGGAGCTGCGGAGGATGCGCAACGAGGAGGCGTGGCTGCAGAGGAGGCACGACGAGGAGGTGCGGCACGACTGCGGCTAGCACCGCAAGGGGGAGATGAGATCTCCGGAGGTGCAGCTACGGAGGAGGCTCGCCGGTGGACTGGAGTTGCAGCGGTGGTCGACCAGAGTTGCGGAGTTGAGGGACGCGTACGGCAGAGGAGGCGTGACACGGGCGGCTATGGTGGATTCGGAGCGGCACGCGGCTGAGGAGGCGCGGCTGAGGCAGAGCACGGGCAGGAGAAGAAGTGCAACGGCCATGGCGGATTACGGCTGTAGAGGAGGCGCGGCTGCAGAGGAGGCACGACGGGGAGATGAGCATCGGCAATGGTGGAAAATGCAGCAGTAGTGGCGGGCTGGAGAAGAAGCAGGCGTGAGGAACTGGTGGTTGGGGCGATGAGGCGGTTTGAGGAAGAAGAAGGCTGGAGAAGAATGATTTAGGGATTTTGATTTTCCTCCTTCATTCTTTTGTAAAATTGCTATTTGACCCCTCTTTTTTCGTTTTTCTCTCTTTTGCTATTTAGCTTTACATTTCTTTTTTTTTTATTTCCTTCGTTGTCATTATATTTCAATATTATTTCATAGGTGCTAAGAACGATGGTATTCTTTCGCAAGTTATGCTCTACTACTTCACGTGAATCTTTGGCAATATCGTATTGTGAAGAGGATCCCCATGATGAATGCATGTTGGTTCCTGTCGACACTCCACTTACAGGACGCTTCTCTGATCGATGGCCGAGATTGGTACTTAATCTACATCTGTTGGAATGGACTCATCAATACTGTGACGACTGGGGCCGTGTGACAAAGACGTTGCTTCTGCGTAGTGCCCATACCGAACATGAAAAAAAGCTCAAATTTCCGAACCTTGGGAGGTCGAATCTTGGCAGACGAGGCTATTTGAACCGATGATTCATTCCATGTGGAGGGATAATTCCTCTATATCCGCCGCTATTGGGAATGGACCGAAGACATACTAAGTCGGTGTGAAGCCAATTTACGAACATCCAGGATTTACGATGCGGTTAATGCTTCACTTTTTACCTACAACTTCGACCTAAATATTATGAAGGCATTCTGCGAAGCATGGTGTCCGTTGACCAATTCCCATCATATGTCAAGTGGCGAGGTATCGATCACTTTGTGGGACTTGAAGTATCTTGTCGGTCTGCCTATACTTGGTGCTCTATATTATGAGTGCAATCCTAGTGCAACAGAGATCACGGGATCTGACCCTGCAGGCGTTCCATACATCTCTTTATCGTGTCGGACCCTTTATCTAGCTTTCCACATGTTGTGAACCAGTTCGACAGGAGATCGGAATGCTCCTATTACTTTTGAAAGATGGGTGCGTTTCTGGTGCAGCAAAATGGTGAAGTATTTAGAGCCTCCTCCGCGCGGGACGAAACCAGAAAAGGACTATAAGACTAAAGAGATAGAGGTGCTTCGCTCGACTCATAACCCAAATGGTAACATTCCTCCTTACGGCGATTGGACTTCGGATGACAATTCTTTATTTATCAAGCTCAACGTCAGGGGAAGGGCTAAGACGAAAGTGTTTTTAGCTGCTTATCTTACTTGTTGGTTGTGCGCTTTTGTCCTTCCGATCAAAGATGTTGGCTTGATACATCCGAGTACTTTCAAGATACCTGTTAAGATGGCACGCGGGACACCTGTAAGCTTGTCCATTCTTGTATTGACATCCATCTATAGAGGCCTTAACCAGATTGCTGATTCAAAATGTCCGTCTCAAACCGACTACCCATTCCCAGTTCATTTTGTCTATGGTTGGTTGGCACAATATTTTAGTACTCACCACTTGATTTATAAGCCATCTTTCAGTCTTATTATGGTTAAGTTTTCCGAAGAGACTAATGCGAAACGGTATTCCCCGGGTCAAGCTCGCAAGAAGGTTCATAGAGGGATCAAGATTTTGTGGATATGTCGTGCTAATACAAATCCCACCTTGTATTCCTTCGTTGATAACACAATTGCTACAATTTCGGAGCGTGAGTTTTTTTGCTAGTATTTGATCATCATACCTCACATTGCGAAATGGTAATCGATTCGTCGTTGAGCCGTACTCTCCTCACCGATTTAGTCGTTAGCTTGGATTTTACCAGGATATCCCTAGACTTCACACTCGGATGAATCGAACTGTTAACTTAATTGAAGGTTTACGCATATGGAGAATTATCACTACAGGGGATACTAGATCGAAAGCATTGTTCCCTCCCTCCTTTTCAGCTGTTGCGGCATTATCCGTAGAGGGCTACTTAAAGTGGTAGCATGATGCAGGTGGAAATTACCTTGAGAAGAATTTTGATCAGCTGGTAGGTAAGGAGTCTCCACATGGAAATCCTGCTCCTTCCGATGCCTGCAAAAGCTAAGCGTAAAAAGCCGACGGGTACGGGTCTAGGAATCTCAGCTCCCGATGTCTCTAAAGATATTCCGGTGAACACCAAAGGAAAAGACTCGCTTGCTAGGAATTCATCGACTCCAGTTTCTACCGCGAAAACCTCCAAAGATGTCCCGATGAAAGCTAATGACAAAGACTTGACTATTAGCTATGCAACGATTCCAGCCTCTACCTCTAATGCATCTAAGCACGTCCCAGCAAAATCTAAATGTAAAGCCTTGATTATTAGGAATGCATCAATTCCCGCCTCTGCTGACAATATTCCAAAGGATGTTCAAGTGGAAGATAAAGAATGACTTATTCTTATCTACCTTTCTTTACGTCCCTTTCCTTTTAACACCTATTTCTTATAGGCAATGAGAAAATTCTCTCCGGACCCGAAGAAAGCGCAAGCAATTCAGATTGCCATTGGAAGAGACAGAAACAAGAGGATGCCCCTGATATGATGGAAGGCGAGGCTCTTCAAAGTGCTCAAGGTTCCTCATATCTTCAAAGAGTGGTAATTATTTTTTTTTAGGCAAAACTTCCATTCCCGCTTTTTCTATTATTGTTACCTTATCTCCTTC
>JAYMSP010005533.1:0-13453 GCA_036897095.1 Plantago elongata | reverse complement strand
TGGACGTAGGAGGAATATGAGGAGAGGCGTAGGTTGCAGCAGGAGCAAGTAGGGTCCTCGTCTGATGTCTCTATAGATGAAAAGAATGCTCTATTTTTGCAGGTTAATCTAGTTAATAACAAAAAGAGAGCACTGGGACTTGAAAATCTGGCCCTGATCCTTCCCTCTACTCCTACGAGCAGTGGCGGTTCACAGAGGTCGACGATTCGTATCAGCCAGTTGGAGGAGAGGATAGGGGAGCAGAGGATACAATCAGAGTAGGCGAGGATGGCGTACGAGGCGAAGATGGAGGAGGAATCAAGATTGTTGCGAGAGCAGCTACAGAAGCAGGAGCAGGAGTCGAGACAGATACAAGAGCATCTACATGAGCAAGCGAAGATGTTGGAGCAGTTCCGGCAATTTATGACCACATACACTCCACCCCTACCACCCTCTAGTTCGTAGGTTTTATTTGATGTACGGATAACCCACCACCCACTAGTTCGTAGGTTTTATTTGATGTACGGATAAATTTATACGATATATATAAATTATAATTGTATTTGTGCCATTAAAATTGCGTGCTTTTAAATTTTCGTATATATTAATTATATTTGTAATAAAAAAAATTATATTTATAATTAATTTTTTTTAAATACACAGATTCTAACGGAATATGCAGATTCCGTTAGAATCTGTTCTAAGGGAATATGTTTATTCCGGCCAGAATTTTCAACGGAATAAACATATTTTGTTAGAATAATTTCTAACGGAATCTGTTCATTCCGTTAGAAATGTTCTAATGGAATATGTTTATTCCGTTAGAAATTGTGACCGGTTCCGGTTTGAATCGGAACCGTATTTTCTAAGGGAATTCTAAATTCCGTTAGAAATTTCTAACGGAATAAAAATTCCGTTAGAAATTTCTAACGGAATTTCTAACGGATAAAACATCGTCAGAAACTATTTCTAACGGAATTTTTATTCCGTTAGAAATTTCTAACGGAATAAAAATTCCGTTAGAAATAGTTTCTGACGATGTTTTATCCGTTAGAAATTCCATTAGAAACTGAAATTTCCGTTAAAAGTTCCGTTATTAAAATGCTGTTTTTTTATAGTGCTAGTCAAAAGTGGTATCAAATTGTCTTTTAATTCTAATAAGCTTATTATGGTGAAAAATAATGTTCTTATTGGAGAAGGTATTTGTTACCAAGGTTACTTTTTCATCAATGTTTCTAATGTGATTAGTGAAAATGTTAATTCTGCTCATTTAGTTGATTCTATTGACATATGGCATGCTAGATTAGAACCTGTTAGCATCCCTTATATTCGTAAAATGCACTCTCTTGGTTTAATTTCTGGAATTGATAATTCTTGCATGAACAAATGTGAAGTATGTGTTGAGGCTAAAATTAACTAAACGTTCATGTGTCACTGTGCAAAGAGAAAGTGAATTGTTAAGTTTAATACACACTGATCTTGGTGATTTGAAACAAACTATGACTAGAGGTGGTAAAAAGTATTATGTGACTTTTATTGATGATTTTTCTAGATATGCTAGAGTTTATTTGATTCCAAATAAAGATGAGGCCTTCAATATGTTTTTATCGTACAAAGTTGAAGTTGAAAATCAATTAAATAGAAAAATTAAAAGAGTTAGATCTGATAGAGGTGCTAGCTGGGTATATTTTATTTGATGATTTTTGTGAAAAGGAAGGCATCATTCATGAAATCACTCCCCCTTATTCCCCTGAATCTAATGGAGTAGCTGAAAGAAAAAATAGAACTTTAAAGAAGTGATGAATGTTATGCTTGTTAGTTCTGTTGCATCTAATAATTTGTGGGGTGAAGCTACTTTATTTGCTTGTCACTTGCAAAACCGAATACCCTATAAGAAAACTGGTAACACATCTTATGAATTATGAAAAGGTTACCCTCCTAATGTGAAGTATCTTAAAGTTTGGGGTTGTCTTGCAAAAGTTATGCTTCCTGATCCTAAGAAAAGGAAATTAGGTTCTAAAACTTCTGATTGCATGTTTAATGGTTATGCTGAACATAGTACTGCATATAGATTTCTTGTGTTGAAAAGTGATGTGCTTGATTGCAATACAATTATCGAGAAAAAAAATATTGAATTCTTTGAGCATATATTACCTCTAAAAAAAGAAAAAATTCCCTTCTTCTCCTATTATTCAAAATTATTTTGAAAGTGTTTCTCAATAATTGAGGTGAAGCAAAAGGCAAATAAAGGAAACTTCTTTTGGAAATGATTTTTATACTTACCTTATCAATGATGAACCTGTTACTTTTTCTGAAGCTATTTCTTGTCCCGAAGCTCCTTCTTGGAAAGAAGCAATTAAAACTGAAATTGATTCAATTAAACAAAATGGAACTTGGGTGCTTGTAGATTTACCTCCTGGTGCTAAATCTATTGGATGGAATTGGATTTTCAAAAAGAAATTTAACACTAAAGGTTATATTTTGAAATATAAAGCTAGATTGGTTGAAAAAGAGTATACTCAAAAACGTAATTTTGATTATTTTGATACTTTTGCACCTGTTGCTAGAATCTCTTCTATTCACATGTTAATTGCTTTAGCATCAATTCATAATCTTGTTGTTCACTAAATGGATGTCAAAACTGCTTTTTTAAATGGAGACATAGAAGAAGAAATTACAAGCTGAAGGTTGTGTTGTTTCTGGTCAAGAAAATAAATTTTGCAAATTGATTAAGTCCCTATCTGATTTAAAGCAAGCTCCTAAGAAATGGCATGAAAAATTTGATCAAGTTTTAACTTGTTATGCTTATACATTTAATCAAGTTGATAAATGTGACCAAAGTGGTTGATGGTGAATGCATAATTATTTGTTTATATGTAAATGACATGCTTATTTTGGTACTTGCTTAGATGTGGTACTTTAAACAAAGGGTTTTCTTGCTTCACAATTTGATATGAAAGATATGGGAGAAGCCAATGTTATTCTTGGTGTTAAAATCATAAGGAAGAATGATGGAATAATCCTTTCACAAGAGCATTATGTGGAGAAACTTCTTAAAGGTTTGGACATTTTGATGTCACACCTGTGGATACCCATTATGATCCTAACACCAAATTAATTAAAAATTGAGGAGATCCGGTTTTTCAACCGAGTATGCACAAATAATTGGGAGCTTGATGCATTTGATGTGTTTCTCTAGACCTGACATAGCTTATGATGTATCTAGGCTGGCAAGATACACACATAATCCCAATCGTGATCATTGGACTGCGATAGTGAGAATTATGAAATATTTGAAGGGTACCATGACCTATGGAATTTTCTATAGTGGATTTCCCGTTGTACTAGAAGGTTACAGTGATGTGAATTGGATCTCAAATTCTTTACATTCATATTCTACTAGTGGTTATGTGTTTACCCTTGGAGGGGGTGCAATTTCTTGGAATCTGCACAACAAAGTATTCTCACTAAATCTACCATGGATTCAGAGTTTGTAGCTCTGGAGTTGGCTGGTAGTGAAGCTGAGTGGTTGAGGAATTTTTTAGCAAATATTCCTTTAGGTCTAAAGCCTACACCATCAATTTTTATGCATTGTGATAACCAAGCAGCAATAGCAATTGCGAAGAATAAATCTTTCAATGGAAAGAATGTATACATTCGTTTGAGAAATAATATTGTGAAACATCTGTTGAAAAATGGAGCAATATCCATTGATTATGTGAAGTCAGAAGTGATTTTGGCCGATCCTCTGACAAAATCTTTGGGATGAAAATTGATTCTTAATACATCAAAGGGAGTGGGACTTGAGCAGATTGGAAATTAATCAGTGATGGTAACCCAACCTTTGTGATTGGAGATCTCATGAATAAGGTTCATACAGGTAATAACAAATCGTGTGGTAATCTTGCTAGCACAAAATATTTTGTCCTATTCTGTGGTGTGTGTGAAGTGCTAGGGCAAAGTTGTGAGGTGATTCAATAATTTTCATAGCTCTTATAAGTGGTGTATAAAGTTGCACTTATAAACTTTATGAAAATCACCTATATGAATATGGAGTGGGGCCGCTCCTATGAGATGATGGCATATCTTTAGAGCATTCATGAATTACCAGGCACGCGTAATACTTGAACGCGCAAAATTACGTTGAACAATAGACATTGATGTAGTATGATTGGTAAAATTTTGATGTATATTAAAGAGTTATAGTTCATAGAAGCTATATGCTTCACTATCTCTCTGTGCATTATACTTTATCATTCTAATGTTTAGTTCATAGTCCAAAAGACACTAAACACTATGCATCTACACCTATATTTTAGCATAAAATTTTATCTTAGAATAATTTTTTAAATGGTGGGGGATTATTGTAAATACTTCGAAATTTGTCCCACACGTTTTCATTAATCTGATGATCCTTCATCCTATTTTTAGTTAATAAGCCTTGTCAAAATTTTCATGTTGTTTTACTATTGGTTATTACTATTTTTAGCAAATTTCATTCTGGAAATTGGTTTGGTCGTGTTCTCACGTGAAGAATGATCAAGTAGTAGTGATTGAGTTGTTATTAACTTGGTCTAGTTAGTTTATTAACGTTAAGTAACGTTACTAATCTACCTAGTATATATTTGTATGGTGATTATGATAACATACACAACATCAACATTATTACTTCATACAGAACTCTCGGCAGCTTTATTTTTCACTAAACTAAATTCTTAAACTATTACTTACCTTTCTATTAATTTTTTATTTCAATTCATATCAAAGGGTGCGTTTAATCCTGAAAGGATATTCAAACAATAGACGAATAACTTTTTAGGACAGTACTTACACGACTTGCACTATTTACGATTGATTTTATTTGCATCTTATAAACTTCTCTAACATACATTGTCGTCATTCCGTTGTTAAAATGAATTGAGTCCATTTCTAGAAGGAAGAAGTACTTGTGCCCCCATAATGAAGTTGACTTAAGTAGTGGTGATAAGAATAAAGCAATAGAAAAGGGCATGTAACAAACAAAAGAAAGGGGGAATAAAAGGCTTGGCGTAGACCACGTTTGGGGCTAACAAATAATGCGCCGTGTCTATTGTATAAGGGAGAATTGAGGGTACCAAAATGAGGTGCAGAAGCGACCACCATATATTTGTATATCCATCTCCATAAATGCATCCAACTGCTCGGAACACTCTCCTCAATTTTGCAAAATCACCGCCAACTACGGTTCCACCGTACTCATCAACAACTCGACTGACCGACACATAGGCCAATAACAGGGGACGGGGTGATTACAAGTTTATTCTTCGATGTAATATAAAGTACCTCAATTATACAACAAGATATTGTACAATACAATACATTAACGTATCAATATATTGGTCCCGGATAGATTTGGCTACAAATTAGCCAATCAACCCAGAAACCCTTATATACCGTATAAGGGTTTTTTCTAGATAAACTCCAGATCTACACGATCATAGTGCTAATTAAAGAGCACAAGTAATCATATATCCCTATTTGCAGTAGATCATATAGCACACAACATTACATAGTCACCTACCCATGAAATTTACCACCATCAAAGAGACATTTACTCTCTAAAATTTATCACGGGTACACCTCAGTACTGAGGTTACCTACATCTAGAAACCTACGTATGAACTCTCAGTTCTACTGTTTAGTTATAAACTCCGCATTTCATTCATAATGAACATAGTGCGGTATTTATAACATCTACAACGACTAATGTGCTTAATGCAACAAGAATCTCCTAACCATATCTTCTAATTAGCTAGCGATAATTACTCTAACAATCCACAAATTAATATTTTTTGATTAACTAACTAATTAAATCCAATAGTGCTGACGTTTGTTCCTATAACAATAGGTAGTACAACATCTAAAAAGGTAATAATCGGATCAGTTAATTGGGTATGCGGCAATTGTATGTGAATGATGCACACTGACTCCACATGCAGTCGATCACCAATAATCGGATTGGCATCATCAGTCATGCCATGTCAGTTCGTAACATAACTATTTTGTGGCTTAATATGGTTCGTAATCAGTGAGCCTGAGAGTAGGTCTTTATCCGTATGTAACCTAGAACAAAGAATTGTATTTGAATCCAAATCTACTCTAAGTTTGAGGATTTTCGGAATTGTCAGGTCTCCTATCAATGCACCTTCTTCTCACAATAATTGTGGGATCTACATGTAATATCACACCAGTCCCACACTTTTCGTGAGTAGGAAATGCACCGAAAAAGACTCGAAATAAAATTAACCAGTTTGAGGGTAGGGATCGCATGCCACTTTGCTCTGTGAACAATTGTCTAAATATCATTTTGGAGACAAGATCTCGAATTTTAACGAGGGATGTTCTGTAATCAAGATCTGTAAATATAAGAAGTTTCCATGCCATTAAGAAAAGTATCATTATAATGTTTATTGGAGGCCCGATCCTTAACTCTCGACAATTTATTTAGTTATCAAGTATAAACATGTATATAGCAAAATAAAACCTGTAAATTTGGGTATTTCAAAAATAATAACCATATTGAAGAACAAATATCAAGTAATGTGAAGTTCTAGTAGAAAACATTAATATTTCTTAATAATAGAAATTGTTTTATCACAATCGTGTATATTAGTTGATTGTGCCATTTCACTTTGAGTATAAGAAAGAAATTTTTTCGTTTAGACTTATAAGTATATGAATATATTAATATATGTTCCACAATTAATATCACCTTTAAGAGTTCTGGGCAAACTCAATTTTATATGCATTATACTATATTTTAATATCCTTTATAAGTACTATGTTGCATATTATCTGCGAACAACGAAATACAACTCAGTTTGTAAGAAGTTTACCTCTAATTAATAGGTTAGGAGTTCAAATCACTCTTTAACCGTTTTAAATAAATTATTAACTTTATACATAAATTAAATGTGCCTTATATTTTGTACGGTGGTGAAGCCGTAAATGTACGTAATCGAGGTGAACAAAAGTGAGATGAGTTTAATGTCACAAAAATCCAGTGTACCAAAAACTTGACCGGGTGTCGAACCAGACATACTACAAAATGCCGGTTCAATCAGTTTGATCGGTCAAACCACTTATTGACCCGGTATTATATCGTTTACATGCTTTTTCTAATAATTATATGGAGTCTTAATTAATACAACATATTAAACAATCACAACAAATAATAAAAAGATTAGAATAAGTATAATCAAACTATAATTAATAATTAAATTGTATTATATGAAATTATATTGAATTGTAATAATTAAAACTTATATTAAATTATAAAAGAAAAAATTAGAAAACAAAATTTACCTTATTAATTCATGATTATTCAAATGTTATAATTTTAAATATATAACGTTATAACTTGAAAATACTTTACTTAGAAGATGATCGATATATATCCATGAGAAATGTTAAAATACATCTAAATTTTGGGTTATTAATGTTAGTATTACCAAACAATAAGTTGACACAAAATTATCTTTGTCCAAGTAGTAAGTAACAAATTTACTATACTCTAGACCTAGGTTCAATTCACCAATTCCATTTTATCCAATATTTATCAAATTAAAAAAATCGGTTAATAGTTTACCGGTCAAACCAATTGAATATACAGTCCGGTTATATGGCATAACTAAATTGTTTTTCTTCCGAATTTTCAGTTCGTCCAGTCTAATCGGACGATCCGATCAAAATTTTCAAACACTGCAAAAATCACCAATTTCATTTTATCCAATATTTATCAAATATAAAAAACCAGTTAACAGTTTACCGATCAAACTAGTTGAATATACAATCCAGTTATATAGCATAATCAAATTGTTTTCTTTCAAATTTCTGGTTCGCCCTGTCTAACCGGACAATCCGATCTGGTTTTTAAAACACTGCAAAAATTATAGGCGGTAGACCGGATACGTATTTAGTTCCATGGAAGAGAAATGTTTGAAGCCACAACCATATTTCTGTAACTTACATGACATTTAATAATCAAACCTGAGCTTCCAATCCATCATTAAATTTCGTTGATGAAATTTAAGAAAATAATTTAGAGAAATAAATAAAAGAACTGGCAGTCAGATACAGGACAGCAACGAGGCCAGGCCAGCTAAAATCTATAGCTCCTTATCCACCACTAGCTCACTAACACACAAATTTAAACAGTCGCATCAACACTATACTATACTCTCATCTCATATCATATGAATGGGAAATGAAAAACTTGTCCTCCCACCAAAATCCACCACTAGATCACCAACCAAACAGTACTCCATTACACCATAATACTGACGACCAATTGCCCCGATGCGACTGGGATTTCACTCTCTCCGCCATAATCTCCTCCACCTCTTCTTCCGATGCTATCGGAGTCCTCGAATTCGACCACACCGAGACCTTCTTAGCCACCGGAGGTATCGCACGCAAAATTAGAATCTATAGCGTCGTCCAAAATTTGCTCCTGGATTACTACTTATGCACCCCTGCTAAACTCAGCAGCTTGAAATGGAAACCCGGGTCGGATTCCCGGGTCATTGGGTCGGGCGACTACGATGGTGTGGTGACCGAGTATGACCTTGAGAAACGTGTTCCGGTTTTCGAGCGAGACGAGCATGGTGGGAGGCGGGTTTGGAGCATGGACTATTCGCATTGGGATCCAATTCTAGGAGCTTCCGGGTCGGATGATGGTACCATGCAAATGTGGGACTCACGCTGCGATAATGGCGGGAAGTGCTTGGCTTCTGTCAGACCGGACCGTGTGATTAACAGTGCGGTCTGCAGTGTGGAATTCAATCCATTTGGCGGTCCGCTTGTATCGGTGGGATGTGCCGATAGGAGAATTTATGGGTACGATTTGAGGAATATGGACGACCCGGTTTTTGTCCTAGACGGGCATGAGAAGGCTGTTACGTATACGCGGTTTATTGATTTGAAAACGATTGTCTCATCGTCGGTTGATGGTAGTTTGATGACGTGGAATACGGAGAATCAGAAGACTATTAGAGAGTACAAAGGACACGTGAATAGTAAGAGATTCGTTGGGTTATCCGTTTGGAGAAATGGCGGGTTGTTGAGTTGTGGGTCGGAGGATAGTCAGGTTTTCGTGTATGATATGAGATGGAGCGACCCAATTTGGGTCCACGGGTTGGAAACGGGGCGGTGTGGAGGCTTCGTTAGCGGCGTATGCTGGCGGCAGACGGAGGAAGAACGGTGCACGCTTGTTGCGGGGGGTTCGAACGGTGTTTTGCAAGTGTTTGAAGGTCAAAGAAAGTCACGGTATCAAGACTAATTGTAAGAGCTCTAATTCTTTTTATTTGATGAGTTCTCCTTGAATATATTTCCAAAGTCAATGTATTTTATCACATTTTAACTATGATTCTTTTGTAATCCAATTAAAGGATACACATTATGATGAGATCGATCGAGATATACAGAGAAATGGATAAGATAGAAATTCTTGAGATATTGTTTTTGTTTCTCTTTTTTCAATCATTCATGTGAGACGGAATAAGTCCAGAGAAGAAGCATTGGTTTGATCTATTTAGAATCTTTTAATTTTATGAATCCTAGTAGTTTTATGTTGGAGTGAGCATCGGGTGTGCCCGGATTAATTTTTAGCTCTTTCTTCATCCCGAGGCATGAACCAAAATATGTAGCTTCAGGATCGGACCGAGTCCAAAAAATTTGTCTGGTCAAGTCCTAGATAGACCAGGACCGATAAAATTAAAAGAAAAAAAAAAAGGAGGAAACCTTGATTAATCTAGCTAGCTAAGGCCTGAGACGCTAAGTGGAGCATATTGGAAGATGGAGGAGCGAAGGTGGGGAGTGGATGAGCCGAGATGGAGGAGTTGGGGAGGTGGAGGAGCTGCAACGGTGAAGGAGTTATGAACGAAACATATCAGATATGCTCATCTTGCAAGTTACAAATTGCGGAGGTTGAGTGAGGTCGGGGAAAAGAGGGTAGAAGGTTGGTTGAAACCTAGAGGCGCATGTGGAAAGTTTGCATGTTCAATGTTGGAAATGGGAAGAAGATAGGATTTGGATTCTTGGTAAGAGTCGGACCTACCTAGGCCCGATTTTTAAATTCGGTATTTCGGTCTGGTCTTGTTTATGTTCACCCCTAATTCTATGTCACATATGCATACAACTTTATACATTCAATATTTATATTTTTATAAATTCTATGAATCAGTCGATACTAAAACTAATTATGTCATACCTAGTACATAATAATAAACAATTTTAAATTTATACATAAATAATTATATATATATATATTACCACTGAAAATTATACATTTTCCCTACCATTTTAATATATTATTATTATTGCATCAGTTTTTTTTTCTTTTTTTGAGAACCAAATTTCATTCAAGAATCAAACGGATAAATCTGGGTTTACAACTGGAAGATGGGTACGACCAGCCATCTCATCACAATCACAACTATCTAATAAATGGGCAAGTTTGTTCCCACTCCTAACAAAACAAAAGGAAATAGAAGTAAAATAAGCTGATAGATTAAGCACATCTTCAATGATAGGACCCGCATCAGAAAGGAGAGGATCTTGACTATTTAATTGAGCCACCAAGTTCGAGCAATCCCCTTCCACGACAATGTTATGATAATCGAACTCATAAGCAAGAATAATAGCTTTGTAGGCTGCTAAAGCTTCAGCGACTTTTACATTGCAAATATAAGGAAAGAATTTCCTTTTCCAGGCCAAGACCGTACCTGTTGCGTCCCTTGCAACAACACCCGAGCTTGCTCCAGTCCAAGAATTCTTGATAGAAGCGTCATAATTGACCTTTATCAGATCAGGTGCATGGGGACGCCAAGGGGGCTGCAAATCCGTTGGTTTGTCCTTATTAAGGACCAGTTGTGCTTCCAAAAAATTTGCCAAGTACATGTGTGTAAAGTGAACAGAATCTAGAGCCTCATATCGTTTATTCTCGTGAACAACTCTGTTTTTGTTATGCCAAATACTCCAGCAGGAGAAAACAAAAGGTTGGATTCCTCTTTCTTCATTCTGCTACGTACCTGCTCAATCCATCAACAGATTGGAGATCAGTTTCAATGGAATGTAATGTGAAAGACGACACAGCCCAAAAAATTCTAGCGAAGTCACATTCCAAAAAAGAGTGGAGAAGAGTTTCTTCTTTAGCTAAGCAAATATGGCAAGAAACATTCACATCAATTCCCTGCCTCATCATTACTGTAAGCACTGGTAGAGAATTTTTCATCAATCTTCACAAGGAAATTTTAGTTTTATTCGGCAGTTTAAGTTGCCAAATCCAATTCCAATTCATTGTTGAAACCATACTAATGTTGCCCTTCTGTACCGCTGCAAACCGAATAATGATCGTGTGGAGTGTGGTGCCAAATCCGAACACCAGGCACCTGTGACGATGGGATAGGGATCTGGAGAATAGTGTAAGCATCAACATCCCAAAACAAGGATCTTACTAATTCAATATTCCATTGTCCAAGGCTAGAATCAATTAAATCAGCAACCACTAAAGAAGAGGCATAAAAATTAGGTGTAAATGGCTTAAACCTGACGTTCATAGGAATCCAGTAATCAGACCAAACGAAGATATTAGTACCATCACCCACCAGCCAACGAGTACCATTACGCACAAGATCAATAGCTTTACATCAGTTGTTCACTCATAAGACTATGATACAACACTAATATATTTAGTTCTCCAAAATATATGTATTAATTAAATGAATGGATAGTAGCGAGTTAAATGCATAATACCTCCCGCCCTCCAAGTTACAAATAGTGCGCATGAAATCTCCAATTTAACAAATTAGTACCAAACCCCCACGAGTTATTAAAAATTGGCACAAAACCCCCATCATTTACTTGATAAAGTATGCGGGGCACATTCGCATTAAGTGTGACTATAAGTTTTTGCTTATGTTATCGTACACAAAATTAATGTAAAAATAAATAAAAATTTGTCATAGTTATTAAAGATATGATTAACATCCTATTGAATTCTTATAAAGTCGTTGCAGCACCCTTTGACATAAATACCAAATATAAATGATGAATATTGTGTGTGGATTTAATAGTCCAAATCTTAGAATATATTAAAATGGAAATTTTAATTATATAAATAACAACCGTAGATAACACTAATTAATATTATCACTACATATAAACAACATATACCAATTTATTATTAGTTATATAAACAGGAAAAGAAAGAAGTCAAAAGATAATTTGAAAGTTTCACAAATTTTTTTAATAATTTAGGGTGGTTTCGTGCACATTTTTTCATAATTTATTGATTAATTTATTAACTCATCGAGTTTCGTAGGATTTTTAGTATTAATTCATTAATTCATATGGGTTTTGTGCACATTTACAATAATATTTTATATTTAACGGGGATATTAGCAACCTCTTTCTTAAAAAAAGATAGAAAATACTAAAGCTTTGTCAAAGCTATGTCTCTAACTTCGGTATGTACCACCCTAGTGAATTGAGAGCTGGAGTTTAATTATATTTACAATTATAAATGAAGTCAGGAAGTATTTTATTCACTCCGTTACATATTCGGTGATAATAATGATGCACAATTTATGAATAAAATTGAGAATAATAGAAGTATAATTAAATTAGGACGGTAACGCCCCAAAAATTTTAAAGTAATTTTCCAAAAGATAAGGACGTTAAAATAGATAACAGAAATACAGCTTAAAAACTTTAAAAAGCTAATACTCGAACGGTTTTATAAAACAGACTATTTTTAAATGCAGCGGCTAAAATACACTTTTAAATGAGGCCACAAGCCAATAAGGACTAACAAGGAACCGGAGAGTTTAACAGATGATGTTCCAAAAAGACCAACTTAATACAGACAATCCCATAATAAATAGAGAACACTCCTCCATCTCTATTGCTGAACACCTAAGTCTCCGAGGCATCCTGAGTGACATTATCTACAAGAAGTGAACAAATAATGTGTGAGAAAAATTCCAGTGGTGTTCAGTGCTAAGTGACTTTACAGTTAGAAATACAAAGTAGTTTATGTTTGTAAACGAATCAACTATGTAGTTTTTCTTTTTAAACGAATGAAGTAAAATCAATAAACAAGTCATATACGAGGTACAGTAAATCGTTGGTGCAGTCATCCTTATAATCCCAATCCAAGCCCTTATCACTCCGGACAGATTGCAAGTCTACAAAACGAGGAACGAGGCGAATACCATGCCATGGTACAGGGGTGGTACACTACTACTCCCAAAGACCTCGGCGACTTCTGCCTCTTGTCTTGGGATAGTAAGCAGAGACACCTCATGGACAACTCAACATACACAACTCAACTGCCCATGTATGCCCAATCGGGAACCCCCACCAAATTATGCATAAACGAGGCGAGGCAATTCGAGTGAATCGAATAAACGAGGCAAATCCAGTATATGATGCA
>JAYMSP010005532.1:0-13454 GCA_036897095.1 Plantago elongata | reverse complement strand
CCGCCCCCAAAAAAATTTCCCCCCAAAAAAATTTTTCCCCCCCCCCCCCCCCTAATGAAACGATGAAACATTGTTAAGGTGCATGCGAATTGTTATGAGAAGAATTTCCAGTGTAATTTATGTATTAACCATTTATAATAGAAAAACTCTTCTGAAAGTTCGAAAAATCCTGAAAGTCTCACACAAAAAGATTCAGCCGCACAATTAGTATATAAAAATACACAATTTACAAATAGATAAAAATTCACAATTTATGCACAAACACACACAATTAGTATACAATATTACAGGACTCTCGAGACTCTCGTAAAAATTTAGACTTTCACAATCTATTATATTTATAGCATATTTTGGAGATCAAGTCTCTTTTGAAAATTAATGTTCCAAAATAATTAATAGAGAAGTGTGCAATACATTTGGGGAGAAAAATATAATTAAGTGCCTCGTGTTTTAGGTTATTTAGCTGTGGCCAAGTCTACTTGGACACTGGGGGTAGAATTTGCTCTAATACTCCAATTAACCTATGTCCTTTTCTAGAAGAGAAATTTAATGTAGATAACAAATTTTATCGAAGTTGTACTTGGGCTTCATTTAGGGGGGATGGGGAAAAAGGAAAAAGATATGGGAAAATATTGGTATAGTATATCCTTTTCTTCTTTTTCGACTCTTCAATTCAACTCTACGCAAATCATTCCTCCACTTCAACATGTAATTATATATTGATACCCTATGAAATGGTAAAACATGAGGACATACACATATTTTCCTTTTTAAAAATATAATATTACTTACGATCAACATAGTTAATCAATACAATTTCAATGATTTGAAGAAATAATCAACATAATACGAAAATTCGAATCCATTACCTCTAGAGATGTCCTGGGGGGCTACCAATCCGACCGCGTAAATTTGACACGAAGACAAATAAGGAAGACAACATTGATGGCGGCTCAGCTCTCCTTCTAGAGCTGCCACTCATGAACATTAAATTGGATGTAGGGATACCCAAATCCAGAGGTATTAAATACCCGATAGGACGAGTGAACATGAATCATTTAATAAACTCACGCACACATCAAACAATTCACTTCTGAAAGCCCTTAGCTGAGGTCACTGGAAAGGCCATTACTTTTTTCCAAAAAGAGGGAAAAATAAAAAGTTGCATTTAACTCTTCCTCCATTAAATTCATATTTCTATTCGTGAGGAAGAAAAACTGAGAGATTGTGAGCGTACTTGTTGATTTTTCATTCAATTATCCTTCTCCTAGTAGTTTTCCTCATAAAGACCTAGCTAATGAAGTGCAATGATGCAATGTCCCACATTACTAACTTGTATACAGCATAATGAATACTCCTTTCTTTCTAACTACTGTACATGTAGCCTATATATTTATATTTGTATTGCATGTTCATGATCTATATATATATATATATTCCATTGGCATACTTAGTCTTATAGATAGACAGACATAATAGTAAGCTACTTTCCTCAACAGTACCAGTTATCATCATATTACTGAAATGGGAAAAACAAGTAACTGTTCAGAGAAAGCCATGGAGCTCAAGAAAGGGCCATGGACACGGGACGAAGATCAGAAGCTGCGGGATTATATTCAAGAGTATGGCCATGGAAGCTGGCGTACCCTTCCTGCAAAAGCTGGTAGTTTTCATTTTCTCTATCCTAAACTGAGCTTTTGTTTCCAAGATACTTCTAATTAAAGTACTAGTGTTTGGTTTGTTGGAAACCCTAATATGTTCAACAACAAAACCCTAGATTTTAAGTCCAAAAAAGATTTCCTCTGGATTATCCTTTTCTATTGTTTCCCCTGGATACTTCCAAATATACAAATTTCTACATGAAATTTTACTGGTGTGAAGGATCATTGTGTGGATGAAACCTAATTTAAATGTGGAAAAGGTGATCCTGTTAAGTAGTTAATCGAAAATACGGTGTCAATGGAGTTTGAGAATTCATGAAAAACAGATGGATCACCTCAAGTGATCTCTAATTAATCCTTTCTTAATAACATCGAAGATTTAATTTGTTCTTTCGTTAGAAAATGAAACAACTAGGTTCTTGTATTCTGATTTTCGTTGTTCGGTTTGTCTGAAAAACCAGCAGGGAGTCTAAAAGGAAAGGATTTAGTTTAGTCTTACTCTAAAATCATTTAAGACATAAGTTGTCTTTTCAAAACGGTTAAAGTACGATAATCAACAGATTACACAAGCATAAAGACATCTCAAAAATTGAAAAATCATCCAAACCGAGACAAAATCACCTAGTAATAATTAAAACTTAATAAAAGAATTCTGATTTTGATTAAATCAGCCAAACACTTGCTTATAATTTAGCCCTAGTGAAAGTTTTTGCACGTGTTTGATAAAACACACCTATATGTTTTCAATATTTCATGAAATAGTAATAATGTAGTGAGTAGTTGTACTCTTTGTTGTTTGAAGGAAAAAAAATTAGTATGTTTTGCTTATGGATGTGGTAATTATACCATGCTAATTAACCAATGAAACAAATTAAGTCACTCTCTGTTGCCAACTTGCCATATGTAGCAAGCCATAATGGTAGTATTTGATTGTACTTCTCTGGCTGGGGAACATGTAGGGTTCAACGAGGACTAATTAGTTATGCATGCCTATAGTCCATAACTAGTGAAGTGGTCATATTGAAATTTATTTCGGTATCCTATATCCTAGTGAAAGGGAGTGTTACTAAATTACCAGCTTGGCTACATCACTAGTAAAGTTATACTGCAGGCGTAGATAGGTTTAGCAAGAATGTTTCATGTTATACTGGTGTAGATATTATATAGGGGTGCCGTTGGAGCGGAAGTCGCCTCCTAAATTTTCAAATTTGCATAGTTTACTGCTGAATTTTTGAAAGTTTTAACATTTTCACACCCTCCGACACTGTAATCTTATAATACCAGTACTCAATCTAACTCATTATTAAGAAAACTGTATACCTGATCACAAAAGAAAACCTTAACAGTGGTCCATTATATGTTCATGGCTGATGAAATTCGTAAAAAAATTGCAGGACTTGAAAGATGTGGTAAAAGTTGCAGGATGAGGTGGACAAACTATTTACGACCGGATATTAAAAGAGGAAAATTCAGCACGCAAGAAGAGAAGACCATTATTCGACTACATGCTCTCATGGGAAACAGGTCATAATAAATGACTTTCTCTTTTTTACTCTTTCTTCTTTCACCACATGATGATTAACTTCTCAGGTTTTTGTTTTTTGTCTCCATATTGATCAAAATCATATGTGCCTCTTTGGGTAATACGTACAAAAATGAGGGTATTTTTGTGTTCATCTTCCCCAATTTAAAACCCTAGAAGTATGAAGCCTTTTTATTTCTTGATATAGTAAGATTTTTAGAGGAATAATTACAGTTTTATCGGAGTGTTTACTTTACTCTACATAATATTTTTATACTCTCCCAGTCCTATTATATCATCAATTACAAAATAGTCATTTTCCCGATGAGTGTGTAAATTGTAATTAATTGTATAAGGACCATAATGCTATGGTCTTAACAATGTGGACCTTTTTGAGAAGTCATTGTTTTTTTTTAGTGAGATCAGATGTACCTTTCCTTTTTGTTTAACCTCTGGTCATTTTTGGAAGCTAGATTTAAAGTAACTTAATGTGTCAAATTTAAAGGGAAAAGTCGAGATAAAAATGAGAAAATGCAGCAAAAACATTGAACATTTTGAAATACTAGATCTACATAAATTACTAATAAATTTTAGAAGAAAAAATGGAGGTTGTATTTTGCTGTTCTATCATATTTTGTTTCAAACAATCGATCAAAACCAAAGGGCACTTCGTATCACTAATGTGTAAAATACATAACTAAGTTGATATTTGAAAATGAATCTAAGTACTGTTTCTCTATAGATAAAAATAAGACTTGAATAAACCCTAAACAAGCTCCAACAAAAATATGAGATTTGAAATTAATGCTACCTCCCTGTCCACAACTTTCTTATCCATCTACGTACTGTATATAAACTTAATTAGGTTGGTATTATTTCAAATAAAACAAGAATGGTTTTTCCAAGGACCACTCCAAGAACAAGAAGATTTTAATTGATCCAAGTCTTTGCAACATTATAAATTTCTCGCAGGCCGTCAAATAAGACAAATTTAATGTTTAAATGTATTAAAAGCATCTGAGATAATATAAATCACTACAGTACGAGTTATTGATCCGCTCAGAGACGGACCACATTTGCATTTCATCACATTTACAAAACTAGTTACCTTAATTCAATTTTGAATTGTTGGCGTCAGGTGGTCCGCCATCTCAGCCCATTTGCCCAAGCGAACCGATAACGAGATCAAGAACTACTGGAACACCCGTCTCAAGAAACGGTTAACCCGGATGGGAATTGACCCCGTGACCCACAAGCCTAAGAACACCGCGGCGGGCCCCGAGTCCACAAACCTCAGCCACATGGCACAATGGGAGACAGCTCGTCTCGAAGCCGAAGCTCGCCTAGTCCGTAAGTCGAAGATCTTACGCAACATCCAACTCCTCCGCAAGATCACGGGTCCACCCGCACCACCACCTCCACCACAACCAACGGTGCTACCGTGCCTAGACGTATTGAAAGTGTGGCAAGCCACAAGCGGGCAGGGCGGGTTTTTCGCATCGACCGGAAGCTTAGAGTCGCCTACATCGACTCTCAACTTCGCCAATAACGGCTGTAGCACCATAATTCCTACAGTCGATGGCAGCTCATTTATGGCAAATGGCATTAATTGCGTGGCAGTGAAGGACAGAACGGAGAATTCGTACCCTATCGAAAATCACGCTAACTGTTCGGATTACGAGTATAATTACAATATTTCGGGTTTGATGGATTTTGCGACAGTGAATCCTGATTGTGATCTTAGTGAGATTGTCGGAGATTCGGATGAAGATAGGAACTATTGGTCTGAATTACTCAGGTTAGTTAGTTCTCCAAATGGGTCCCCTTTGTTTCAGCTTTAATTTATTGCAGATCGTTCGGATCCGAGGACTGGTTTTGGAAAATGACTTCACCTTCTCATTTCTTTTGTTTTACTGTTTTTTTGTG
Source organism: Plantago elongata (assembly GCA_036897095.1). Classification (NCBI taxonomy): domain Eukaryota; kingdom Viridiplantae; phylum Streptophyta; class Magnoliopsida; order Lamiales; family Plantaginaceae; genus Plantago; species Plantago elongata. The sequence continues at coordinate 8,345 of JAYMSP010005532.1, read as the reverse complement.
TTACTCTTTCCTTTCTGTTTTAACTTGTACCAGTAATTTCATAATCAACTACTGTTCAATGGAGTCAAGTCAAGTAATCTTCTAAGCTTTAGGGTTGAATTTGTCCATTACGTTGGTGTAGTTTTCATTGTGTGTGATTTCACCTATATTACGTACGTATTCTAGTGAAGGTTTTCATTTGTAATTATTTGTAACAACGTAATAAATATGTACTTTATGAACTTACATAATGTACGACCGATATGTTTATTGTGTAACTGTTGGATGGTTGGAGGCTAATTTGTTTATGAAGTAAAAATTGCTAAACATATTATTGACTTGCAATGATCTGTATGAGAGTTTGAAGATGACATTAATTGTTTGATGGTGATGTTGGTTTTGAAAACTTGTAGTCTACATATTTTGGAAGGTTCTCACTAACAGTCACATATATAGTATCTTAACTTTGAGATATATTGGTTGGAATCTCACGTTCATATCTACTTATGTTTGTACGTTACGGATCAGTATGGATAGGGGGCCATAAGGGCCTGCGAATTAATTACAAATTTTCGTGTGTAGTTTTCTACTTTAGGGCCATACTTACAAGAAAGCAATAAATTGCTTTCAACTGACTCACTTACACCGTGGTTATTTTCTTACCTATATAGGACTATACATCATATAGGCGGGGTTTAGGCATGCTTTTACAATAAGGGGTAGTGTATCAGTAAGCGTACGGAAGTATTACATATATATAATCATAATAACACATCAATAGACTGTTGAGCGATATAGGATTAACTTACGAAGTTTAATCTTTATTTTTCACACTGTAGTATTTAATGTATGCCATCAAACAATCAACCACACTAAAACTTTCATGTAACATTGCAAGCTAAAACTTGAATGTCTAGATCTGGGTCGGGTCAGTCGGACGAGTAGTGGATTATGGAATAGACTTGCTTTTGAGGAGTTTCAATGAGTTGAAAAATAGAATCTAGGTACTCTTTGTTTAAAAAAAGTTTTGAAGAATTTGAATATACGGGTATGACTATTTCCAAATGATATCTATAAAATATATATATTTTTTTTAAATATATACACCCAAAAAAATTTATAGCCCAACTACTTACCGTAGCTAATTGTTAGCTAAAATAATAGTCAATTCTAAACTGTAAATTTCTTGGGCCATGAAGATTATAAGGTTGAAATAAACTTTGTTTCAAGACACTTTTATTGACTTTGTTTACTAATCCCTGAAGTAATGCAAGTACTTTATGCCCAGAATTTACTTTAAAAGCATTGATCCGTAGATTATATTTTCGAGTTGCAATGTTGGATTAACTCCTTACACTTTGTTGCATATAGTTGAAAAAAAGTTAAAAGAATTTCCACAACCAAACCCGATAGTCTTTCCCACCCCACGCTCCCGCGACCTCTCTATCATCGTGGTAAAATTTGGCCGTGGAACTTCTAATGGCCAGGCCGTCTTTTAACTATTGGGCTTGGTTACTACCGGCCTGTAATTTATTCGATGATTTGAAGCCCACTAAACTAACCCACCCAAAAGCTTAATTGGGTTGGATCTCTCCAATCAGCCGGAGTGCCGGACCATTCTTCCAGATGAGCACCACCGGCCGTTGGAAATCGAACACCGATGCGAAGAGAATCCTACTAACGTCAGTCTCCGCCATGACGGCGGAAACGACCACATTCCCCATCGACCTGCTCAAGACTCACCTCCAGCTCCACGGCGAGTCCACGCGCTCTACTGGCGGAACTTCTGCTTCTAGAATCGCTTTAAAGATCATCCGAAACGACGGCGTTTTAGGGATGTACAAAGGCTTATCGCCGGCCATTTTCAGGCACATGTTCTATACTCCGGTGAGGCTCGTTGGTTATGAGCACTTGCGCGGCGCTTTTGTCGGATCGTCGGATGGTTCGCTTCCGTTTTACGGCAAGGCGGTTGTTGGTGGAACTTCTGGTGCTATTGCCCAGGTATTGATGCTCGCATTTACTGTTGCATTTTTGTGAATTTGGTGTGTTACGCATATGTATTCCAATTGAATTGAATCCTATTGTTTCATTGATTCAACTTGTGATCATTTCTGTTTCCAGTTTGCAACTCAACATATCTTTATAGGCTATACCGCTATAGTAGAACCAATTTGCGACTAGTATAAAGAATCTCGATTGTTTAAGCTCGTTGTCATTTCTATTAGGAACTTGCTTTAGTAGCAATTCATTACTTAACTACTGCATCAACTATTAGCATATGCTGGATTGTTCATTCTCTGGTATTCTTTGGTAGTGTATATCCTGTCATATATGTGGCATCACTGAACATATTGAATCCGTATCTGTATTCTTTTGCACTGTGAGGTCTTCGGCGTCTAGAGTTTACAAGGCTGTTTGTGACATACTAATATGTAGTTCCCTCATTCTTCAAACTTTTGGTTAGTTATCTGTTGCCTGTTGGTATACTTACCAAGATTGATCTAGGCTTGGGAATTGCAACTTGAATTTCCATCTATATATAATAATACACCAACAACTTTAAGCTATAGTGTATATCTATAGTTCTGTTGCTTAGACTTTTTAGCTATCTTTAGTCACCGCAATAACACTTGAAATCCCATGAATGGTGAACAACATAGCTCTTATTATAATGATTTAGAATGTGACATAACTCTTTGACTAGAAGTTGTTGAAATTCTTCTTAACTATTCTACACTTAGAGTGGCATTCTCTTTTCCTTAACTTCCGGTAGTGTGTTATATTCTGAGAATCTCCATTGTAGATACCAGATAAGGTTGCTGCTATGTATCCAATGTGGTTGCAGAAACAGTTGACTTTCTATTGGAATAAGTAGACTAAGGGATAAGAATGGACGCCCCCTTCTCCATCACCATTCATAGCGATTTCTTATCTAGCGTAACCGGCCTGTTGTTCCCGATCTTATCAAGTTCTTCACTGTTGTCACGGTCACCTTGCATATTTGCATCCTTCATAAAATTCATGAGTTTGCCTTTGATTTTTATAAGGATGTCATATCGAAATTACTGCTAAAATTACACATAAATTAATTTTACACCAAAAGCAGATATAGTGATTTTACAACTTCCAAGGAGCTGTGTTAAACATGTAATGGTGAAAGACATAGTTGTGACCAAACAGCTAGAATGATTGTAGATAGAACTATAGCCGAAAATTTTGCCGTATTGATTAAATTTAAACTTGACTCTTAACAAAAATCAAACTGCAAACCAAACTATGAAACTAAAATCATTAACCAAACTACCAAACAACTGCAAACATTCACCGGTATAGTGACAAGCACCACCTGCATTTAATACGATATTAGTGACTTGATGATGATGATAATATATCTGGAAATATGGTGTAAGATTTGAGAGTACTTCCACATTTCTCACATAAGCTGATCCATCGCAATTGCACATGATAAGTCTGAACAATTCTGCAATGAAAATGATCTGCTGTAGTATGTTGACTTCCATCGGTTGCTCCAGCTATAACTAACCATTAACTTGCCCAAAATTTCTGATGGTAAAAGGTGAATGATTAAAATTAACAGCAATTGTAAAACTCCAAGTAATTAGGAGATGCTCTCAATCAGTTCGCCAGACTTCCATATTCCGCCATAAATCATCTATACGTAACAGACATACGTGTTCAATTTCATAAACATGACTCCTGTACCAGTTCTCTTTTTCTTACTTTGTCCTTGTAGCATAGGTGATTGCCAGTCCTGCTGATCTTATCAAAGTGAGGATGCAAGCTGACAGCCGTATGATGAGCCAAGGTCTCCAGCCCAGGTACTCAGGACTGTTTGATGCTTTTAGCAAGATCATTCGAACTGAAGGGTTGCTGGGCCTCTGGAGAGGCGTTCTGCCAAATGTCCAAAGAGCATTTCTGGTAAACATGGGAGAACTAGCTTGTTATGATCATGCAAAAAGGTTTATTATACACAACCAAGTTTGTAATGACAATATTTTTGCCCACACACTATCTTCCATTATGTCTGGCCTTGCAGCCACTGCATTGAGCTGTCCAGCAGACGTAGTTAAGACTCGAATGATGAATCAAGCTGTTAGTGACGGAACCTGGCCTAAATATCGGAACCCTTATGATTGTCTAGTGAAGACTGTTAAGATTGAGGGCTTTAGGGCATTATGGAAAGGATTTCTTCCTACATGGGCTAGGCTTGGCCCTTGGCAGTTTGTGTTTTGGGTCTCATATGAAAAATTGCGACTTGTTGCTGGCTTGGAATCATTCTAGTGAGCTGAGATAGTCTTGTCTGGACCTCAAGAGACTTGGTGAAGGCTTGCGCATCGTTAGTAGATTTCTGCCAATATACATTTTAGTTTATTTTAATTTTCAGTTACTAGTAAGTTGCGAAATTAGCTGCAATATTCCGTTAGCTATTATGATTTCGGAATTAGGCCTGATGTTCAGGACCTCAATGTGATTACTACCATATTTCATCTGCTTTATCTCATATCTATGTTAGGATCTGTATAGTTTCACCAGAGTGGTGAGACTTGACTTGAGTGTATGAAAAGCTTGTGACATAGCAATAGATGCAGATTATTCTTGTCTTGCTTCTTTTCCATCTTATTGTCCCACTGGATTTCTATCAAGGTTTTTAACCAGATATCTTAACTTTACATTCGTCTATATCAACTGGAGTTTATATATATCCACAAGTTGCACTAATCTTTAATTTTGAGATGATTATTGACCTATATATTCATATATGTTGGAATGATTTTTTTTTTGCATCAGAACATATTTTCTCTCTACTCTTTGATTTATTTTCTCCCACATATTTCTGTTAATTTTTAAGATTATTGCTTCGGGCTAGTTTCATAATCAATGTGTTTTAGTCATTTTTACAGTTTTACATCGAGAGATTTCCACAAGCATCATCAGTCATTAGCGATTGTCAACATTGGTTTTTGAAGCATCAGTTGGTAAAATCCATATGGAGCAGGAACCCTATAAATCTCAATGCCATACCCATCCACCAAAAAATAGAAAATATCTGTGAAACAACTACATAGTACAGAATTAACAACAAACAATGAAACAACTCAGAACCATTACATACAATTACTCACAAATGAAATCCAGTCCATCTATGGAAACTATTAACCTCATTTCCATTAGACACTGCCAATCCAATCCCAGTTCTCCCCCCTTCTCCAATCCCTCTATAATACAATCTCCATTCATCTGTATCCCCGTCCATATGAACTAAACACGGCATTCCCACCCCTTCGCAATCCCAACCACCATCTACCGATGCCTGCAAAACCGGACTCTCCTGAACCCTCCTCCACTCCTTCAACCCATCAACAGACTCTGCCAGCCCAATGCTCTGTCTCCCATCCCTACCAACACCTTCATAAACCATCAAATACTTCCCATCTTTCTTATCCCTCACAACCCGAGCATTCAGTACTCCACACTCATCAAACGAACCCTCCACTCCACCTCCCAACACCTTCCCCAACTTAACCCACCTCATCCCATCCCTTGACCGTGCAGCCCCAACCGCATAATGCCCCTTTTCGACATCAAACGAATAGTAATACATTCTAAGATCACCATTCCCATGAAAAACAACTTGTGGCGAGGCAATGTACGACGAATCCCACTCCCCATCCGATCCTACATCGAGCAACGCCCCACTATGATGCTCCCCTTCTATCCTAGCCCAATACCTTCCATCCTGGCTCATTGCCAAACCTGGCAGGGACTTTAAACTCACCTCCTCACTCAAAGATTCAATCTTTTTGGAACCAAAACCCGTGTAATAAAGCCAGTAAACTGCTGAACCAGCTCTAACTTTACTACTAGACATCACCACCATCTCAGAAGGCCTAACACTAGCAGTATCAAATGCCCACCAATCCTTACTACTTTCCATAACCAAACCCACATCAGAATTCGATTTCACGTTTCCTCCACCTCTTTCCCAATGAATCCCATTGCTGGAAACAGCCAATCCAACAGAATCAGATTCACTAGACTTCCCATAGTACCACATGTACCACCTTTCTTCCTCATCGCTTAAGAACCTCTTCACAACAGGTGACCCAATTTCAAGACTGTCCCAAGAGTTACTTGGACCTAAATCGAAAATTAGGCCTCTTGAGAAGGATGAGCTCGAGGAAAGTGACTGATTCGAAGTGGGCTGAGCTGGAAATTGGATTTTAGGATCTGGGTTTGGGATTTCTTGAGGGTTGGAGTAGTTTTCATCAGTTGGGTTTTGCTTGTTGGTATTTGATTTTGTGCAGCAGGTGAGTATGAATTTGGTGTGTTTGTTGCTACTGGGATTTGGTAGTGTAACAGAGGAGTTGAATTTGAGGAAATGGGAGGTTAGCTGAGGTAGATTATGGCTGCATTTTGGCGATGATGAGTAAGTAATTGAACAATGATGATGAGCAATGGTTGTTGCTGCTGCTTCCATGGTGGAGAGGTGTATGTTTACTTCTCTCAGCTATCAAGAAAAGAATATGGGTCAAGTGTCAACTGTGAACCATCAAGTACAAATCTGTTTGGCTCTTGGATATATTCACATTGATTTACCCTCTTCCTTTTCTTTCTTCTTTCCAAATAAGCATCAATACAATTATACAAGGGAGATTTTCCAATTTTGGTACCGTAACTATCACACACTCCGATTTTAATCCCTGACTTTTCAAGGGTTTCCGGATGGACCTGGACTTAGAACCGGGCCTATATTTAAGGTAATGTATGGGATCGAGTCCGAGTCCAAGGATATGAGTAGCGGAGTATATATACTGATAAAAAGGAAAGAAAATGAAATTATTAGTAGTATAACGAATTTATGAGCCGTTCCATTGTTGAATCTTTCAAATACTACATAATAGTGTGGCGATAATTGAATTGTAAAAATTCCCCAAAAAATTTGTTTCAAATCCCCTTTTATGCTATATTTGAGATAATATGTGATTGAATGAAAGTTGAGGGATCCTATTTTTCAATTTAATACAATAAAATCAAAAGGAGAAAGGTAAAATGTGATATTGTGGGGTCTACAAAACTAAAACAATGAGCAAATCAAATTTGAGTCCTCCTCATGTTTGCCCGATGATTTTGGAGTGGGGCATAATGCAGGTCTAGTACTGCTTATAGTGATCTGGCCCCTACAACTCTATCGCAGTGCGACACAGAAGTCATCGATCTTATTAGCTAATTGATCATTCTTACTCATGCTTTGGTAGGATTGATTGCCTTCCTTATTGTGATCCATATTTTTATTTGATCAACGCAGATCATGTAACTACTATAAATGATTAATGGTCAAGTTATGTCCCCCCCCCCCAAAAGAAAGAAAAGAAAAAGTTTGAGCCCAACTCATTTTTACACAATAGAATAGAGAGATTCCTTAATTTTGGTGGCCATGTCTAATATAGGAGATTTAAGGAGATTCCTTAATTTTGGTGGCCATGTCTAATATAGGAGATTTAAGGTTTGAGTATTTTTAGTAGAGATATACTATTTTATGTCAAATATAGAGTTAACATAGTTTTTTACAATTCCTACAAAAAGTGATCTGATGTGGTGGTATATCCTTTACTTGACCAAATGGCCTTTGTACTGTTTATAAATGCTTTGAGCATTTTTTTTTAGGAGCCCCATATTTAAATTCTAAACTCAAATTTGAGTTAAAATAACATAAATGAGTACAAAACAACAATACCTTAGGACTCCTAAATTGATATGGCCCACCATATATGAATCATATAATTGAGCAATGACAAAAACCTCCTCCCAATTGTACGTGTGAATTTTTTTTAGGACTCCTCACAATTAATATGGCCCATCACATAAATTCAAATAGGTACAATTACATACGTACCCCCTGCTCTTTGGCCCAATTACGGATGACCCTCTGATATTTTTTTTATTACAGATGAACCCAAATTGCAATTCGGCGTTGACTCCGGCCATGATGTGTCATTTCGTGCCTATGTGGCTCCAATGTGGCATTATTTCACAAAAAAAAAAGAAAAAATAAATACAAAATAAAAGGAAAACTAAACAAATCATCGTCTTCGTCAACAAAGCTAACCTGACACTTTCCAATTCATCTACTTCTTCTACTGTTCCTCAAACCCATTCAATCTCCACCAACTTTTCCCCATTAACAAAACTCAATTCAAACACTTTTCCATCATCTACTTCCTGAATGTGTAACTCAAAAATGGCAATATAAGCATTCGAACCAATTCATCGCCAAAGATCCAACCCGAGATCCTCAACAATCAAATCCCAACCTTCAACTTCGTCACCTAAAACACCACTCTCCA
>JAYMSP010005531.1:0-13455 GCA_036897095.1 Plantago elongata | reverse complement strand
TATTTTTAGATATTATATCTTATTTACTATATGCAATTTCGTTGCACAGGCTGAGATAGACAAGAGGATCGATGGTCGGGACCTCTCCATTGAAGAACAAAATAAAATCTTCTTCGAGGTCAACCCATTGGACAACATGGGTCGAGTCTATGGAGTTGGTAGTCTGGCTACTTCGCTGGAACCTTGTAGCTACTCAGTCACATAGGGAGGACCACGCTCTACTCTTTACACACAGAGCCAGGTCGATCGGATGATGACTCTCATGCAGAGGCAGATTCAGGAGTTGCATGAGAACCAGGCTCGTCTACAGACTCATATGGAATCTTTCAAAAGGCGTCTTCTGTCTAAATCACCTCCATCGTCTCCAGATCACGTTACGGATTAGTTACTTGTTTTTACTTTTCTAAACGGATTATTAGGTACTTCTGTTTTACTTTGTTTACGGATTCTTAGTTACCGTTTTAGTTCGTATAGATGTTTACAATTACATTTGGATACTTTTTATTCGACGAATCATTTTTATTCCAACGAATCACTTTAATTTGAATACTTTATTATGGTGTGAAAATTCGAGATGAAAACATGTAATTTTTAATATAAATAATAATAAAAAAATTAGCGACGGAATTTTCCGTCGCTAAAAGTAATAGCGACGGAAATTTTCCGTCGCTAAAAATGAAATAGGGACGCTCTCTAAAAGGTGACGGACCGGTCACTAACTCGTCGCTGGTTCCCAAATTTTTAATTTGTAGCGTTTATAGTTCGAAAAAGTTTCGAACTCGAATAGTGGGGTATTCCACCACCACCCAGTTTACTCCACTTTTACTAAATCTAGTTGCCAAAAATAATTTCCAATCTCCAATCTGGATGTAGCGCATATCATCCCACGTCTTCACTCTTTTGAAATCTCTCACATCTACCGTCCACCCTACACCTCTTCTAACACCCATCTCATCACCAACACTAAGCCTCTTCTACCACCGCCACAACTATGCCTCTTCTACCACCGCCAACCCACCTTATCTGGCACCACCACCACTGCCAATGCCAATTAAAAATCTAGATGTTACGAGAGAGTGCTCCTACAAGACTATTAGAATTTTATTTTCACTTTTATTTTACAAGTTATACAGTTCGATAAACTTATTTTTGCAACAAACATATTACGTACTACGTAACTAATAGCCTAAAAACGAACTAATTTATTTAATTATTGAATTAGCTAGGATCTAAACGAATACCTAATTAAGTAAAATGAAAGCAAACTTGACTTGCACAACACTCATGCAGGAGGTGGGGAGGGTATATTTCGTGCCAATTGTAGGGGGACTCTGTTTTTACCCTTCCTTTTCTTGCCTGCAAAGCCAAGATATTATCGTATGTTTTAGTTTTAATAACGTCAGTTTTCCTTTAACCGTCATATATATATATATATATCTATATCTCTGTGACTGTAGAATTTACAGTTGGTACTTTCACCACCAATCAATCATAATCACCATCATCACAACAATCATGACGTAAAATATCCTCGATCAAATCTATCTATACCAAAAAACCAAATCAAATACTACTACTCACTACGTATAATACTCACAACCGTAGGTCTTTCATAGCGTCGGCGATTTGATCTGGAAAAAACAGAAGAATTAGGGGAAATACGAATTTGTAAGGTAGAGAGAGAGAGAAGAAAGAGACGACAATTGTGGCATCCTCTCTGGCTTTGTTTTCTTTAGGTTATGCCGTTTATTCTACCGGTATTCCCTCTTTCTCGCTCCTCCTTGTTCATTTTGCTCTTTACTTCCAATCATCTGTTTGATTAGTTTCTTCATTTTCTCTTGTCTTTCGATCCATTTGATTGCTTCTTTCGTTTCGTTCATCTACCTGTTTGATTGCTTTTAGATCCGATCTGGATATCATGTCCAGGCATCGGGGGATCCTTTTCCTTTTCCCCATCTTTGGCTTCGTAATTATGTAGTAGCAGCTCCTATTTTCTTTTTATTCGGTTTGTTTGTTGGAACGGATTGGATTTGGGTTGTGGTTAGGTTTTGCAAATTTTGAATCGTAGATCGTGTTGCGTCTCTATCGATTACATGCTGATGATCTAGTTTTGGTTATCAGATATTAGTTTATTGGTGAGTACCTCAAACTCCAATCCGTTTAATCCTTCTCAATTCAAGTTCTTGTCATTGTTGTAAAAAATTGATTTTGTTGTAAGTGTGCTACAGACTATTCACTATTTGTTTAGTTGACTCTATAAATTTACTCCATCAGAGCTTAAAAATTAACAATTTTATGGTTCAGACTAGGGAATATTGGAGTATAAACTAATATACAATTTATAATCAATATTAGATTTGGATGCATTCATTTGTATATTGATTTATGTTGTGTCAATATTGTTGAATAAAATGTATGTGAACTGAAGGATATTAACAACTCTTTCTTTTTTCTTTTTTTTTCCTTAACTTGGTTTGCAACCTATTGTGTGGAGTTTAAATTTCTTCTTCCCTGTATTTTTCCTTGCGAGTGTGCAATCATTAAACTTATTTTTTGATTGCCAGGTTGTAAATCTCGAGATAAAGGGCTTAACCTTATCTAGGACATGGAGCCAATTTCCCTTTGGTCAGATTGCTTCCAGCACAAGGTTTTCTCATTCCAAGAAGCTCTTGACTGGCGTTTTCTCATCCTTGGAGATTTTCTTCTTGTTTCCTTTGTCAATTGCACTTAGTGAGCGGACTTCGGTAAATGATCAGTACAAGAAGCCAAATACATGTCTCTTTTAATTTAGATGTTGGATCTTTAGTGCAAGCCTGCAAGTGAGTTGCATACACCAATATATTCTGGGCGCTGGTTAGACTGTTAATTCCAGTTATACATTTACTATCTTGCAATTCTGTTGTTGAAAGTGCATTGTTGATACAACATCCAATTAAGACCCTTTTGGGAATTTGACTGAGGTATGTTACTGTGACAAAGTTGGTTGATCATCTTACATGCATTTGAGGTAGCAATTTGACTTGTGCTATTCTGCTTTTGGGTTTTCTTTTGCCAGATCTAAAGTCTGCAAGATTTGAAGGAAGTTTGATTTGTCATTGAGTAATCTGACTTTGTGCAAGTGTTAGTGATAAATATTCATTCTTTTGCCTCTTCCCTATGGTCTGTTGATAGCTGTGAGCTTTGGTTGATTGAAGATTTGCATCAGGGTCAGTTTCTTCAATTAAATCTAATGAATTCTGGGAGCATAGGTTGACCATGTACTGCCTTACCTAAGACATGTATCTACCGGGCAGAATTTTCCCTGATCTGTCAGTTCTGATCAAGTAACGAGATGCTTGCAGTTTGGCATTTCCAATCTTATGTTCATTTAGAAGTTTTTTGACGCAAAGCAGTTTAAGAATAAGGTTGTGAGGCTGTCCATCATAATCTCATCGGTATTGCTCACACTGGTTAGGGGCAAAAGAGTTACTGTTGGATTTTGCTGAATCAACCAGAGCCTTTTTTTGCATTTATTTCTTAGAGACCTACAGAGTATCTAAAGCTTCAGTAGATTCTGTTTTCCTCACCCACAAGTTTAGTGAAGTGCACAAGTGAGCAGTTGGATTCTCAAAGATGGATAGGTATTTTCTGTTGATTTGTGCCTATGTCTTTTAGAATACTTGGTATTTTCTGTTACTGATTGAGTTACCAAAACGGTAATGCAGGTATAAGATCATCAAGGAAGTCGGTAATGGTACGTTTGGAAGTGTTTGGCGAGCTCTAAGCAAGCAGTCTGGTGAAGTGGTAGGGGCAAAGGCGCTTAGTCAGCTGTTATAGTGTGTCAATATTTCTCTTTGTGTTTCCTTAACCTGATAATTTATGAATTTGACACAATTTATTCCGCAGGTTGCCATTAAGAAAATGAAGAAAAAATATTACTCGTGGGAAGAATGTATAAACCTGAGAGAAGTCAAGGTGCCATAATGCTGTCTAATTTTGTTGAATATTAAGTAAATTACATATTAGCATCTTTTAGTTGATTTCTTCTTTTCTTAACAGTCTTTGAGGAAAATGAGCCATCCAAACGTAGTGAAGCTCAAGGAGGTTATCAGAGAACATGATATCTTGTACTTTGTGTTCGAGTACATGGTATGTGATCTACAATGCATCTTTGGTTTGATTGCAGTTTTTTTTGTCTAAATGATAATATATCAAAGCTGGTACTGCATTAATATTTCAGGAATGCAATCTATACCAGCTCATGAAGGGCAGAACAAAGCTATTCTCAGAATCTGAAGTGAGAAATTGGTGCTTCCAAGTGTTTCAAGGCCTCGCTTACATACACCAACGTGGATACTTCCATCGTGATCTTAAGCCGGGTAAGCGGTGCAATGGAATGCAAAATGTTAAACAGGATCAGTTTCCCTGTATGTAATGTTTCTATTGGAAACCGTATAAATCTTGTGTGATGTGTTTACTGGTTATTGATGAATAGTCTGCTGGATGTCCTCAATTAATTTGTTCTTTTGATTTATTGAGGATGATGTTAATTCTCATGTTTTAGTATGAATATGAATTAGCCAGGATTTTGTAGATTCATAGAGTAGGTGAACACATATATTTGATTAAAAAAAAATGGTGTTAATGCTCACTATTCTAAGTGTAAGTTGTTTCTGTGCATGTATGGTTATTTTGTTTGCTCGTTTTGTTTTAACTATTCTTTTTAATGCCTTGAACAGAAAACTTGCTTGTATCCAAGGATATCATAAAGGTTGCAGATTTTGGTCTTGCACGTGAGATTAGCTCTCGACCACCGTTTACTGAATATGTCTCGACACGCTGGTTTGTGGCCGTTTTCCCTTGTGTTGTATTTTATTAGGTATTGATGGATGCTGATTTTTAAATACTGCAGGTACCGAGCTCCTGAAGTTTTGCTCCAGTCACCAACATATGGTCCTGCAGTAGGTGAGTGAGTTGATGATATGAATCAGATGCCCTCATGGTTTATTAGTTTATCATGATCCAACTCTCTCCCTCTATCTTTTATTTATTTGGCTTAAATTTTATTTTCACTCCAGACATGTGGGCGATGGGTGCAATTATGGCTGAGTTGCTCACGCTTCGTCCTCTATTTCCTGGTTCAAGGTATAATATAATTTGTCCACTTCGATTTTCTTTTGCCTAGATGTTAAATGAGGTTGATCTCCGTTAGTACCAGTGACGTTAATCCCCAATCTTGTTGCATAGCTGGCGGCATGATATATGTGATATAGGGATGGCTGGGGATACTGAAAATCTGAAATTATATAGCATGATAGGATGACCATATATGTAGTTCTTACAGAATGACATACATGTACTTGTAAACTTTAAAGAAGCATATGATGGATTAACATTAAAAAGTCATAGGTTTCTACATTAAAAGTTTAAAAACACGAACAAAGTTCAGAAAATTAATAGTCTTACATAAGATATTGTCATAAACCAGATCATAAGAGAAGTCTTAAATTAAGTAAACATCAGTCTTTCCTGCTGCTGCTCAAGTCAATATCCTCTTCTCTGATTCCTCAATCAATCACCTGTCAGTCCTTTCATCTTACCACTTGAATTTATTGGTCTAGAGTGATCTTCAATCTTTAGTCTTCTAGTGTAAGACGTATCATCACCATTTTCTCCACCTACCTTAACAAAATCCAGGGAGCGAGAAAATAAAATTGAAGCACTTTTCTATCTACTCAGGTTTAATTGGTGCAAATGACCAAATTACCCCCAATTTTATCTCAATTGCTATTTCAGTCATCGGGTGATCCTGGGGAAGTCTGGGATCACCCAGGGACTACTCATCCTGCTACAGACTACAGAGGTGTCTGTAGCGGGAAGTCTGGGATTGACAACACTGGTTAGGACAAAACTTTTGAGGTATAGAAATGTTTGTTTGTTATGTGTGTTCATTCCCTTGTTTGGAAATCCGATAACATGCTATAGTATTTGTCTATCGATTGTGTGTGCGCCTGTGCAATTATCTCCAGACTCCGGAGAAAGTTGATGATGCTTGATATTGTTCCCATATTTTGATGTAGTGAGGCAGATGAAATATACAAGATTTGTTGCGTGATTGGCAGCCCAACCACGGGTGGGTGGCCTGGAGGTCTTGAACTTGCTAGTGCTATCAACTACCAATTCCCACAAGTGAGTATCAATTTGTCTAGCATTTAATACATTGCGGGAAGAAAGCTGCACCCTGGTTTCTGTGTGCATGAAAATCATGATATTTCCTTTTACTAAAATTCATTCACCGTAAGTGAGAAGTTTATAAAATATTTGTCGTAATTAGTGATGACAAAAACTTTATTTCATTAAATTTCGGCAAAGAAAACTCGAGATAAATACTGCAATTGAGTTGTTAAATCTAAAAAAAAAAAAAAAAAGAAAAGAAATCCTTCTTAAATTATGACTTTGTTACGTTCTGGTGCTTTTATAAGACAAGACGCACCTGTGGTAAGGTAATATTAATACTGTTGTTTGTACTTACAATCTTATAATGACATGGTAGGTTGCTGGGGTCCATCTTTCCACACTGATACCAGGTGTTAGCGAAGGTGCAATCAATCTAATTACGGTAAGAAATTTTGGTATTTGCTTCCCCTTATGATCCTTTATAAAGTTGAATAACATGTTTGGATTAATTCTTGCATTTGATCGATTGAGTCATATATGGCTAATTTTGAAGTTTACCCACTTTATCACAAAGTTTACAAAGTCTACTTGTCCTCTACTCTCTTACTATAGAAGTCCTTAGTTGGTGCATAACTGATCAATATTTTCCTTGATAATTAACAGCCAATGTACTCGATGCATATATTTCATAGCTTCAGTCATTATCAGTCCAAATCAAAACCAAAATGTAAAATGTAAAATTATTAGTTAAGATCCGAAACTAAGCAAGTTTCATCTTTCTTTTCTGCTTGACAGTCACTTTGTTCATGGGATCCTTGCAAGAGGCCAACAGCCTCGGAGGTCCTTCAACATCCTTTCTTCCAGGTATAATTTCTTCACCATTTCATAATCCTAACTTTTTATGATGTTTGCCGGATATTGGATATGATTGCTTTGTAATTGACATTCCTTATCTCTGAATGCAGAGTTGTTTTTACGTTCCTCCATCTCTACGCTCTAAATCTGTTAGTATTGCACGGACACCTCCTCCGGGTTAGTATTATGTTCATTAAATTAGGCTGCATATATTATATCACTGAAGAGTGGATTACCATTAAGCTTTTCGATTTGTGCAGCTGGAACTAGGGCAGTTGTGGAGCAAAAATATGGTAGGAAATATCCAGGGAGTCTATCCAACGCAAAGCCTACTGTCAGTTTTCCTTCTGCAAAATCACAGCCATCCTTGAGTGCAGGTACAGTTATCAGATGGTCATTGGGCTCATCAAATTTTGTTTAGGAGTTTTAATTAATTGTATTCATTTTCATCACACAATGCACTATATGGGCCTTGGGAGATGTAAACACTTGATCAATCATGAAGGCACACTTTTAGACTTCAGTTTAAGTACTATGTAGGTACAAGTTATGTGCCACAGATTGTGGGATTTGTATGTTTGTATTAATAATCTTGTATGTTCTTTACTCAGGTGTTCAAAGAAAACTGGACCTGAATAATAAGGTAGGTTGGAAGAACTGTCTTAGTTTTTGAGTTGATGTCATGAGCTCGTTTGGGGGAGTATGATATGGCTGTTGAAATATTACTTTCAGATTAACTATTTCGTTTGTTCTTTCCTCATTTGTGCCTTTTCTTGTATCATGTGCAGCAGCAGGATACACAGAAAAATGAGAAGAACCTCAATCACTATGTGAAGCCACAGCCAAAGTACCGGCCACCTGGAATGAATGGCACTTGTAAGTTTCTTTCAGATCACAAGTTTTTTTGCACATTCTTTCTTAGTTGGTTGTTCTGTACTGCCTGTTTGGTTTCCTATTGGTTAGGCTCACAATTCAATGTTTTCTTCTTTCTACATTTGGGTGATGAAGTTGTAATTTTTTCAAATTTAACCTGCAATCTACATTTGGGGGATTTGGTTATATGATCTAAAGGCAAATACTACTACCTGTTGTAGGATTAACAACAAATAAACAAATTTGCGATGGTGCAATTTGTTGAAGTTTAGTTTGCACTTTTCTTTTCTTTTTTCATTTTTTTTCCTGGGTAAAATGGTTATACAACTAAAGGAAGAGTTCTACTTGTTCTAAATTCCAAAAGTGAATGCCAGAGCCAGACAAACAAATTTTGTTGCAGAAATGTTTATTTTTTAGATATGAGAAAACACCTGAAGTGTGCCTGTCAATGTCTAAATATAAAAAAATTTAGTTTTACTTTATTTGTGTGCGACTTAAATCATTCACCAGAGATGTATTTGGAGATGTGTAATGCTCAGGTACAAGCTATGTCTGACCAAATATGATATGGACTTACTGATGTGTAATACCTGTTATTTGCTGTGAATGCAGCTGGTACCTATGGAAAGACGCGTGGAGTCTCTGATGCAACTGGAAAGTTGGCCAATATGAGTATTGGTTCTGGTGGTAAACCCGGTGCAAAGCCATCTGTCCCACCACCCATGAAAGCTGGAGGATGGCATGGGCGATCACAAGAACTTCACACTGGAAGAACCTATACCAGGAAGGTAGCTGGATAAACAGACTCTCGAGCGATGATCTGTTTGTGCATATAATAATCGTCTCACTCTCAGTGTGCATATTATTTCCATAAAACCCCCATGTGTTGTGTTTATCAGATAAGTTTGTTCTCTCGGCAGCCTAGTGACACCAATTGTTAGGCGTCTGGTGATATCTGGTGTGGTTTTTTGTGAAGTTTAACTTTCTAGAGATTGTGATGTTATCCACTGTTTCTAATAGTGTTTGAAAAAGGTTTTCGACTTGGGTTTTTTTTAATGCATTATAAATTAATAATATGCTTCTTGTTCTTGAAATCTTTTCTATGCTTTTGTTTCACCGTTCTCTAGCAGATGAGGTTTTCGTATTGCCATCCTTTTCGTTTGTCTTTTGGTGTATGGTGATGAGATTTTCCATTTGTTTGAATCTATGCCTTTTAAACTTCAAAGAGAACAAAGTCAGTTTTTACTGACTTGAAAGTAAAAAAGTAAGAATAGTAAAAAGTAAGATTTTTCTATATATTAGTGAAATCCGGTTTAATACTAATAACCAGCCAAATAGATCATATACCCATTTTTTTGGTAAATAGAACCAGACCGGTTCCCTATAAAAGAATAAATCAGAAAACCCCAATTCTATTTCTCTCCTTTGCAATTCCATTTTCATCACTACGTCTCTTCAAAGCGCATAAGTCTGCCCATCCATGCGCCACGGAATCCCAACCGCCTCCTGCAGCCGCTGTGCATCTCAACCTGAGCTTTGGTGGCTTCGAAGTCATCCTCTGGAGCTAATCAACGAATCTAATAACCGAAGGATCCCTAGATCTGAGCATCAGAACTTCTTGTGTATAATAATCGCCATGATATGCTCTGAATTGATCACAATCGCTCGCTCACGGCTCTACATAGACGGATTCGACGGTAGTGGGTCGAGAATCCGTTGATTGTGAGCATGTGGACCAGTTCAACGATGATGGGGTATTTCCGATCTCCGTGACCTGAGACTCGGACACACTTGCACGAGTCCTTGCTCGCGGCTCCTGATCGAGATGATTTTGTTGGTGTCGTGTTTGATTTGCTCGTGTTTATCAAAACATAGTCAAATAATAGTGTGGATCCATTGGCAATGGTTTCCTTTCTGTATATTCAGGTAATGCACTAATGCTAGTTTGGCAGAGACACCAAAGAGAGAATGCCAGATCCATTATTTAGTAGTGGTTCGAGCATGTAGGTTGCTTAATGAGAACTAGAAGCTCGAACTTGATTAACCATTATTCTATTTTCACCTTCAACGGTGATTTCATCATGGTCGAAGTTGATGAACATTAACTCATAGCTGATTCTGGAAACATAACTGAATATATGACGTTTATACAGAAGTTGGTACTTAGTGATTGTCTGATTGAGCTAAATGCAAGTAATTCGATCCGAATTAATTATCTTCAGCTTTTGATACATTGTTAATATGTTTACATTACTGATAATAATCAGATGGATAAAAAGAAGCAGAATCTAGAAGTTTTTTCTGTTATCACCACGGAAAGATTGCCAGAAAACAGGCCAATTCTTCTTAGCTTCATTCCACCCCAAGAAAGAACCTTCCCTCATTGGATCCCAACTTGTAGAGACAATCCCATAACTAATACCCAAAAGAGCTGTTCCAAAAAACACAAACGACACTATAAATGGCACCCATGTTGGTACATCAATCTTCAACCCAACCTTCAGATAGTAAAAGAACGGAAAAAACAGTAGCCCAACAAACAATGGTATCCCAACTGAAATTCCCATTCTTCCTATCATTCTGTTTGTTACTATTTCAGGAATCACGCCTTGTTCTCTCTCATCCTCGTCGTCGTCTTCTTCTTCTTCTTCTTCTTCTTCGTCATCGTAAGGGGTTTTCAGTTTCTTGGACTTTTTGAGTTTCTTTGAGGATGGTCCGAAGCCCTTAGGGGAGTTTAAGGTGGCTGAAAGTGGGTGGAGGTGGGTTCTGGATGGTTTTGGGGAAAGGATTGGGAAATGGTGTTTAGCTGATGTTAGTGAAGGTGGGAAGGGTGAAGAAAGTAGATGGTGTGTGTGTGAATAGGTGGTGACCACCATTGTTGGAGTTTTGGTTTCAACTTTCAATGGTGTGTGTTCTTTGGTTTTGTGGGAATGAGGAGAGGAGGCTTATCTGGTTCTGGTTTATGCAATTTACATTTAGGTGCTTTCTCTCCTTTTAGTTGTCATTAAGGCACTCTCTGTTTTCCATCAAATAATTTCACTATTACAATACTAGATTGTAAAAGTTGATTGGAAAGACAACTTTTTTTTTTTTTATGATGCATTCATCTTGTTATGAATTAAGGCTTCAAATTTAATTCAAACAATATATAGTGTTTTTAAAATTAAAATTCAATTTAAATATATATTATAATTTAATTCCACCTAGGAACCAATGCACTAAGTCGACTTCTTTAGAAGAGCATATTTCTCACACAAAGACAGAAGGGCTGCTCCTCGGTGTCAAAGGAAGACAACCACGCCTTCTTGAGAAATAAGACTTTTTGATTTAGAACTGAAATTGTAACAATTCAATTCCAATTGCATTTTTGTATTAAAAAGAAATTGCACAAAAATTTCAACTGGAATTGAATTGTTTCAATTCTAATTTTAAACCAAATAGTTAAGAAGATCGACCTCAAGTGCTTAGATAAGAAAATTCAATCTCCTTCACCAACACTGCAGGATCAACATTAATCAAGTCGAACCAAACCTATCCAAACAGATCTGACCTTCCTCACTTTTTGGAGAAAAGATCAAGGTTGCCAAAACCGACTCTGAGAGGATTGACCTCTTATAGTCCACGACAATCACATGCTACAAACGTGCCACCTTACTCCTATAGCGCATATCAAGAGTTAATAGGCCCTACAAGATTTTGAGTAACACGATGACTTGTACTCTCTCCCTATAAATAGGAGCGTGTTTACTCCTTATTGAGTTCTCTCATCAAATTGTAATATTCTATTCTATAAGTCTATTTGAATTGAGATTTAACTCGGAATATCAACTAGACAATTGAATCAAATCACAATTTGTGTATGAGATAACAATAAAAGGTCTAAGTCTTTATCCTACTTTATTTGATATCTTATTAATATCTTTTTATGACTCGAATTCTTTTTCTTTTTGTAAACTTATATTTAGACTTGTAGATGATTGGGACTGAGGAAATAAGAACGATGTTGTGTGAAA
This sequence comes from Plantago elongata, assembly GCA_036897095.1. Classification (NCBI taxonomy): domain Eukaryota; kingdom Viridiplantae; phylum Streptophyta; class Magnoliopsida; order Lamiales; family Plantaginaceae; genus Plantago; species Plantago elongata. The sequence continues at coordinate 1,558 of JAYMSP010005531.1, read as the reverse complement.
ACGGTGTAATAAAATGGGTATATTACTATTGCTTTTAATAAGCTAAGAAATAAAATTTCCATCATAGAGATACAAGTTAAAATTGCAATATTGTAAATAACTTACGAAGTTGAATTTGAACGGAGATAACGGAAGAAGGGAGTAGTAAATATCTGGCGGGCTACATCCAAGTACAAATAATGAGCTTTGGTTTGCTTCAGATACATTTTTTTATTTTCACTCGTGGTCAACTACAGAAGCACCATAAGTCTCCAAAGTAGTAGCTATGTGAACTGTTAGTCAGATTCTTGTCTCGTAATTTAATATCGAATCACGTGACCTTCATTTTACCTGGTGGCTATATAAGGGGCTGATTGGCCAGTCATTTAAATACCTCAATTTGATTCGATAAACAATAATTTGGCCTAAAATATATTTAAGTGTCCAATTTCAATTCTATTTCAAACACAATTTCACTAAAATTCCATTCAAATGGCCATTTGAGTGTCATGCCAATTAACCCCTATGTTTCCATTGAAATTTTGAAACTATTACCCAAAGTTTAATGATGATTATGCATCTTTTCATTTTCTACGAGATTTTTTAAATATAATTCAATAATACTTTTAAATACGAACATTAAAAAGTTCTAATTTAATATAATTCTGAATACTACAGAGTTTTTACCATAAACAAGTAGATATATATTTAATTAACGTCCATCTTAATTATTTTAGTGAAGCCTAAAATATATATATATTCCAACCTTTTTTTTTTTCTTTGAAGATTTAGCTTTTAAGTAAAGGTAATAATTAAAAGGGAAAATTACAAATACCACCCCTTAAATTTGGCCACTTTTTATTTTAGTAACTGGATCTCAAACTATTACATAATCGTCCGACAATTTGTACTAAACGATTTTGAAAATTATAAATTCATCCAAAAGTCAACGGAAGTGGTGAGAGAGTGATGACATGGCGCTGATGTGGAGGGGTAAGTTTGAGTTATTAACGAAAATGGCATCCACTATTTTCATTTTTACTTTTCTTTATTTGGTTTAATCTTTTTTTCTTTTCTTTTCTCTCTTTCTTTCTTCCTTTTTCCTTTATGCGGGAGTTGGCAGTTGGACCTGGGTGTAATTGATTTGAACAAATTTTGCCTCAACTAGCCGTTTGCTGTCACGTGTAAATCACGTGGGGATGGTACTGTAATTGACATTGCAAAATGCAGGGACTAATCTGTAATTGATTCGAAATAATTTCAAAACACTAGCCGTTAGGATCAGGTTTGTGGTGAATTTGGGGCTTTTTATACCCATCTTGAAGCAATTTTTGTTCATATTAAAAGCTCTTTTTCTCCCATCTTTTCTTGTACAATAGTTATGGCTTCTAGTGGTTCTTATTCAAGTGCTAGGGCCAACGGTCAGTCTAGAGGAATTTGTAGGCAATTCGATTGTGGTAGAAGGACGGAGATAACACTTCGGGATCGAAAGCCAATCCAGTAAGATTGTATCGTCGTTGCTCTGAACATGGTTGGTCAGGTTGGTGCAGTCATGAGGAGGAGCAGTCTTATCTTGGGA
>JAYMSP010005530.1:0-13457 GCA_036897095.1 Plantago elongata | reverse complement strand
AAAACGCTGTTTTCTTGTAGTGAGAGGAGAAACATCAATTGTTAGAAGCGGCAACTAACCAGACCAATTCCGACTTGGCTCGCACTCAAAGGCTGCAGATATATCTCCAATTGTACAATATCGACCCAACTCAGATGACCCCGGACCAAAGAAAGGTGTACAAGGTGTTGGACTGAGAATTCGGAGATGACTCTTGAAGTAGTAGAATCAAATGGTGTTTTATGTTTGTGTTTGTCCGTTCTAGATTCAAATTCCGTACTAGTTTGTTGTTTTAATTTCCACAAGTTGTATTAGTTGTATTGTTTCTTTATCAATTCAATAAAAAATACCATTTCAGAAAAAATATAGTCGTTATTCGTATCAATATTCAATTATTATTTCAATTTAAAATTATTAAAAAAAGAAAATTAAAAAAAACACCAACGATCGAATTTAATCAGTCGTCACAGTACGGTTTCCGATCGTGAATGGCGGTCGCAACACCTCCGCATCCCCACAACTCACTCCATGGTTCTCCTTGTTGTTTTGTTGCTATTAACTTAATAGTAGAACTGTTTATACACATGGTTTGCATATATAGGAGCATCAAATCCAAAGAATAATACATTAATTTTCAAACATGTGATTTAGTCATATCCATGTGATTTAGATTTTCAGACATGAGAATATATATATATATATATATATATCTCCCTTGAATATACATGGTTCATTTTTGACCAAACAATAATACATTCATTTTTAACCATATCCATGTTTACATGATCGTAACCATTTTTTTCTCCCCTTCATATTTCCATCTCCAAATACACATCCCATCTGATAACTAATTGTTGCATTCAAATTTCACCATGGGATTGAAAGATCTTTTCAATGGAAAGAAGAAACAACGTGGAACCGATTTGCAAGCCGTCATTGCCTCTGGCAAACAATCTCATTCAGCCTCCATCAATTCCAGGGCACAAATAGAGGAAGAACTTGAACAGGTTTTCAAAAAGTTTGACGTCAATGGCGATGGAAAGGTATCTGCTTCTGAGCTGGGATCAATCATGGGCAGTTTAGGACATCCGGCCTCAGAAGAGGAACTTGGGATCATGATCCAGGAGGTTGATTCGGATGGAGATGGATTCATAAACCTGAAGGAGTTTATCGAGCTGAACATCAAGGATATTGACTATGATGAGGTGTTGGAGGATCTCAAGGATGCGTTCCAGGTGTTTGACATTGACAAGAACGGCTCGATTTCGGCAGAAGAGTTGCAAGATGTGTTGCAAAGCTTGGGAGAGGAGTGCGCATTGGCGGAGTGTAGGAAAATGATAAGTGGGGTGGATTCGGATGGGAATGGGATGATTAGTTTCGATGAGTTTAAGGTAATGATGATGATGGGTTCGCGATTTGACACTGTTGATCAACCTCCTCAAGAGATATGAAATATGATTGATTCTTCAATCCAATATTATTACTAATTGTGCATAATTGATGTAAGGTTAAGTTCGCGTATTTTAGGTATTTATCTGCGAGATTATGATGATTCTTTAACGAAGAAAGGAAAAAAAATATGTATTTTCTCCTGTCTAATCATCCATAACAGACCGAATCAATTGAATTTTCACAAATTCAATCCACTTCAACCGATGAAAACAAAACAATTATCCTAATTACAAATTTACATATAATATCTTACTCATTCAACTTGCCATTTACTTTTATCCAGTTTAATGAGATTTAACATTACTATTTATTTTTTTATTAAAAATTAGATGAAAATTACAAATTTATTCGACCCTTATCTTAAGGTAATATTTATTTTATTAACATACTTCCTCCGGTCCAATTTAATTGTCCCATTTAAACTTTTCATAATTTTCAAACTTCGTATGCGAATAAGGTATGAATAATATTGAATTAAACAAAATTATATTATTAAAGATATCACATGTTAATTTTTTATTATATATATTTTAAAAATTAATTAAAAATGTAATATGTGAGTAAATCAGACTTAAAATTTGAACATGTTCACCACGAAAAGTAAAAATGGAACGAAGAAACTATGACGAAGTTATTATGGGGGTGTTTGGCAACAAATTTGAATACTCCCATTTGAATCGATGAACAGTGATTTGGTCTAAAATACACTTAAAATATCCCACTCAAATGTCCATCCAAACACAATTTTTATCAAAATCCATCCAAATATCCACTCAAATGTCCATCCAAATAGCCATTATATGTTTAGTTTTATCTTATACATGCACACGGGCACAGTTTTATTAGAGTGAATTAGACATAATAGCTGACCTTCTGTTGGGCTTGATATATAGTGATGTATGTGAATTGGGTCGTACTGATGCTTCCATCAATTCTATCCTCATGGGAGCTTAGTCCTCAAGGCCCATTTCTGAAATAGAGTAATTAAGTAATTGTTTGACATGGGAATAAAACAATTAAAAACAATTTAATTTTTTAACTCAAGCTTTCAACTACTAAAGTGTTTCCTATTTCGAGGAATTATTCTGTTAATTGGGGTGAATTTTTAATTTCCAAGTCATCTGGCGTACATATATTTTGCATTTTGTGAGTACATCTAAAATGGTCGGGAAACAACTATATTAATAAAGATCAACAAGTACTCTTTTTTTTTTTTTCTCTCTCGAGGAAACTGCTCTCTAATGGATGCCGCGCAAGAAATTCATCATGCCATTCACAGGCTCGGTGTCTAAACGTCCGGTTGGGCGGCCACACAGAATCCTAGCGCCCACTGACCCTCCTACTCCGACAAATTTGAACGGTGAGAGCTCGATGCGGGCTGATTCTTCGATTAATCCGGAGAACCCTAACCTGTACTCTGGACCTGATTCGACAGCGCTCCCTGACCGGCATACCTCCCCTTCTTCTCCTTTAGCTAATATCAATCGGGATGTCAACAATCGAGAATTGAGATCGGAAAACCCTACCTTGACTAATGAATTGGAGAAGAATATCATGGATGATTTGGTACATGACCATGCTACGAAATTTACTACGGTGGATGATGAGGATCAACTGGATGACTCTCGACAGGCCCCAAACACCAATAGGTAGCCAAACACGACCTCGACCTCGTGGGTTGACATCATTTGCGGTAATCGTATTCCTAACCGTGGTATGACTATTGTCTATACCCCCCTCCTGTGGTTGAAGGTGATATTGTTGTGGAAATAGATTACGAAGACATTTAATCTGAACTCGAATTTTGGAAGAACTCACTTATGATGTATGTATCTGACAATTCCCTATCTATGACTGCGGTGCGGAATTTTATGACGAAAGTCTGGAACTTTGTTGCCCTCCCGGACCTATACTACAACAAGGATGGATTCTTCATCATCCGATTCAAAACACAAGAGGAAAGAGATGCAGTGAAAGAAGGTGGACCTTATTACAAATTTGGAAGGCATATGATTCTGAGACCATGGTCCCGAACGTTTGAGCTAAAGGAGGATATGACTCGTATTGCACAAATTTGGGTGAAATTCCCGCAGCTTCCGTTATATCTTTGGGGAGACAAGAGTCTGAGTAAAATTGCGAGTGTAATTAGAGAGCCTATGTTTACTGATGAGTGCACTGCGAGGAAGCTAAGGGTAACATATGCTAGGATTTTGATTGAGGTGAATATCACGCATGAACTCCGAAAATGATTGTAGTGAAGGACCGGCAAGGCAATGTAAGAGCTCAACTTGTGGAGTATGAAATGAACCCCACCTTTTGTCAGAAGTGTCAACAATTTGGCCACGAGTGTGGTGAGAGCAAGGCTGGCCCCCATATTAATGCCAACTATCAACAGGTAACACGATTGCGCCGAACATTGGTGGCTACGGGTAGACAAGTTGGCGAGGCTCTTGCTGGTAGGGACCCAGAACCACCTGCGATTGCAGTGGCTGATGTGTATATTCCCCCAACTGCTACAGATAGTGCATTGGTGGTACCTGACACTCCCGCAACTGGCACCTCCCAACTGAACTCACCTCCTGCTGAGACGGAATGGTCTCCCGTGCCCCAAAGAAGATGATCTCCAAATAGAGCAAATCCACAGAGAACTCTGAGGGAGGCAAGTACATAAGGAATTAAATTCATTACAAAAAATGGTTTTGCGTCACTTGAGCTTGGATCTGGCTATAGTGAAGTTCCGGACCGTAATATATGTTAGCTTGGAACGTTAGGGGGCAAAACAAGGAGGCAAAACATAAGGAGATTGGATCCCATCTCATGGATTGGAAAGTTAGTATTGGCCTATTGGAAGTGAAGGAGGAAAATAAGGATATGATAAGGAAGAGACTGGGTCGACGTTGGAAATTCTGGGATAACTATGCGTCGCACGTACTTGGACGAATTCGGGTTTTATGGTATAGACACGGGCCTTTTGACGTTTATCTATGCACATAACAATCTACACCTATGGAGCCAGCTGTGACAGGATTTAGTGGACCCTTCTGCTGACATCCATGAGCCTCGGGTTTGCATTGATGATTTTAATAACGTATTGAGTGCCCAGGACCAGGTTGGGGGCAACCCAGTAGTTCCGCATGAATACAGGGATTTTGCGAAGATGATGGTGGATACGGGTCTATTTGAATTACCTATAGTGGGAGATCGATTTACCTGGTCAAATAAGCATACTCATGGCATTATCTACTCCCGCATTTAAAAAGCACTCGAAAATGTTGATTGGTTTCAAGCCAATCCAACGGTAAATATTGAAATCTTACCCCCTGGCATATCGGACCACTCGCCCCTTAGGTTCCGAAACTATGTGATAACCATGCCAACACAGTCGTGCTTTCGGTTTGTAAATTATGTGACCCAGTTCACGGATTTTGGTACAATGATTGCGGCGGCTTGGAAGAAAGGATCCGGTGGAAGATGAAAAGAGTAAATCAGACATACGCAGCCTCCAGTCGCGAATTCATGGCGTGGAAGCTCGTATCCAGCAGCTTCCAGGCCAACTCGAACAAAGAAAAATTGAACTTGCCCATAATAAGTTTGATACTACACTTATCCAACATGTTAAGGAGGACACGACAAAACTAGTGCTGGCTTGATGTTGATGAACAGATAATGAGGCAAAAATCCAAGATTGATTGGGTGAAGCATGGTGATGGTAATACTTCATTTTTACATGCCCAGGTTCGGGAGAAAGATCGAAGGATAGGTATCCACCGCCTTGAATCGGATGATGAATGTGTTCTCCTTACCCCGGCTGCTATTGAGACAGAAATTCTGGAGTACTATACCCGATTGGTTGGTTCGGAAGCTCCACGCCGCAGTGGGGTCGATATTGGTGCTATTCGAAGAGGCAATCAACTTTCTCTAGCTCACAGGGAACTACTTGTCCAGCCGATTTCAATGGAAGAGGTTGACTTGGCCCTTAAGGGTATTGGTGATCTAAAGGCCTCGGGGTTGACGATTTCAACTCACAATTTTTCAAGCAAGCATAAAGGACAGTTAAGGGGGACGTGTATGATGTTGTACTGGATTTCTTCGCCACCACCTCCTTGTACCCGACAATAAATTGTACCTTAGTCACCTTGATTCCAAAGTCTGCATTGGCAACAAAAGTCCGTGATATGAGACCTATAGCAGGTTGCTCTGTCATATAAAAAATTATCTCAAAGATTCTCACATCTCGCTTGGGACAGGTGATCAACGACATTGTGGATGATAGCCAATCAGCTTTCCTACCAGGGAAAGTGATACATGATAATATACTTCTTGCGCAAGAACTGGTCAAAGGCTATGATCGTAAGGGCATCTCTCCTAGATGTATGATACATATGGATATACACAAGGCATACGACACAGTTGAATGGGGAGCTTTGGAGGTGATATTAAAGGAACTTGGTGTCCATGCACAATTTGTTGGATGGATTATGTGTTGTGTTACAACTGTGTTGTATCGCTACTCGATTAATGGGGTACCATACAAGTTACTCGAGGTGAAGCGTGGGTTGCGTCAAGGCGACCTCCTATCACCTTTCTTGTTCACTATGGTTATGGAGTACCTCCACCGGCTGCTGCAAACACTGAGAGATATACCAGACTTCAATTTCCACTCGAAGTGGAGAAGCTCCATATCACTAACCTCTGTTTTGCGGATGATTTAATGTTATTTATGCGGGGGGATTTGCACTCTGTGGAATTATTGATGCAACGGTTTGCCCTTTTCTCACAGGCCACGAGTTTGCAGGCTAGTGTCACCAAGACACGTATCTTCTTTGGTGGCGTTGCGCAAGTGGAGACAGCGTATCTTGGCTACAACAGGTTTTGCGTGTGGGCACCTCTCGGTGAGTTATCTTGGTATGCCCCTTTCGCATCGCCAACTCACATTTGCGCAATATCAACCACTCATTGACCGAATCCTGAGTAGGGTTCAACATTGGACGGTTCGCCTCTTAAGTTATGTGGGTCGTGAGCAGCTGATTAAGAGTGTTATCACCTCCATTACATCGTATTGGCTCCAGGTCTTTCCTATACCGAAGAAGGTGTTGGATCACATTCAATATATCTGTCGTAGCTTCATGTGGAGTGGTAAAGATGGTAACTATCGGAAAGCACTTATATCTTGGCAACAAGTGTGTGCGCCTAGGAGTTGTGGTGGATTGAATGTCATCAGTCTCCCTGAGTGGAATATAACACTCATTGCAAAGCTACTCTGGAAAATGCAATTGAAAGCGAATTCTCTTTGGGTATGATGGATCCATAGCTACTACATAAAGCAACAACCGCTAGATGATTGGCATGTGCCCCTATGTAGCTCATCAATAGTACGGGCAGTGCAACGGATAAAGATGGTTATGGTGGGGCGACCGGAGTGGGAAGATCAATTAGAGGCAGATCGATTCTCGGTCGGGAAGATGTATCGCCTCTTAAGGGCATGCCCCGATCGTGTATAGTGGCGTGATATGGTTATTAAGAACCCGACTAGGCCACAAGCTAAATTCATCCTCTAGCTTGCCCTCCATCGTAGACTGGCAACAAAAGATCAATTGGCTTTCTTTGGTATCATGAATGATGGGCAATGTGTTTTTTGCGCTGATAATGAGAGTATTGACCACTTATTTTTCAAGTGCTTGTTCACTTATGAGATCCTGCAGGGAGGTTTGCGATGGTTACATGTATCTCCCCCCCCCCCCCCCCCATCAAGATTGGTAACAACTCCTCATCTTGCTTTGCCGAATGCCGAGAGGTAAACGTCGTCGTGCAATTATTTTCCGAGCTCTAATGGTTGAGATATTCTACCATATTTGGATTGCTCGAAATGAGAAGATTTTCAAGAACATGACCCCAGATATACAACGCATTACGCAGTCCATGATCTAGACCACGGGGGTCTGGTCCGGTGTGCGCATGGCAAGGCTGCCGAACTGGTTCGAGAATTAGATTTACTTGTCTTGGGCCTCTAAAGTGATTATTTTGTCTCTTTATTTTTTGCTAGTCACTAGTATATATAGTTTAGTCGTATTTCGTTGCGCTTGGACTTTTTCGGCTCATAAATGTACTGACATTATTTGGAGTAATAAGATTTGTTCTTTGTTCTAAAAAAATGAAATATTGGAGGTGATTTTGTCTCATGATCACATAATGTTGTAGCAGGGGGTGTTATATTACATTTATGTACACTATAAATTACTACAAATTACACGTAAAAATGACGAAAGGGTTTTAGCAAAGCACTGTGGTTAGCCTTTGTAGTAGGTTTTTTTTGTTACTTAATGAAGATGAAACCATTGATTAAAAAGAGTTGAAACCATTGGTAAAAAAAGGTGAAATAAAAGAATTTATAATTATAAAAGAAATGGGAAAAATATTGAAAAATGACAAACAAATGGGAGAAAGTAACGTAATTGAAACTCGTATTTTGTACCTTTTATTTAAAGAGCAAGTCTTATGAAAGACGGTTTCTATGTAGGATCGAACTATTTTACTAATAAAACACTCATGTTATTAATTAAAATATTCATGTTCTCGACATGGAAGTTCTTTCATATTACAACAAAATATATTTGAATATGGATATTTTTATTTATAATATAAGTATTTTTTTTTGATAACATGGTTCGGTCTATACGTAGAGACCGTCACTCATATATTATTTAAAAAATAAACCAAGTACACACAAAATTAAAATTGAATTAATAAAACACACAAAAGAGATACTTTAAAAAGTATTCCATGTGGAATGAATGAAAATAATGGTAAAAGCTAGATCTGGCCGGACTTGAACAAATATATGAGCCGCCCCTCTCCTGCTAAACTTCTTAGAATGTGTTTGACTACATAATAAAATTATATATTAAAATAAAATTGATTTAAAATTTTAATTTTATACCAAACACTTCCTCAATATCGAGTAGGAATATGAAGATCCTATCGAGGCGAGGAACAGGTGTTCGAAATAAATATTTGTTAACCCCCTCTAATTGTTGTCCCAAAATTGACATAAACATATTAAATTACGTAAACCAGCGTGATGATTAAGCATGGGTAATTTATATATTTTGATACGAAGATAATTAATCATATGATCCCGCGTTGAAAATTGGAGTAATTAATAAATTAAGCAAAAGGAGTAATTAGTCGTGGACTCGTGGTTAGTAGTTTAATGTGTAAAAATTAGTTAACGTGCAAAACATTGTCAATTTGCCATATGTAGTGGGTATTATAAGTTGTTTGTATAGATTTCGATATGGAAAAAATGGTGATCATCAAGAAACACACACTTAATTACTGAAATGGAGTACACATTATTGGAAGAAGGAAGTATTGCAAAAGAAGAAGAAGAAGAAAGCGGTATTGCTTCTCAAACTCTCCAACATTGGCCTCACAGTTTCAGGTAAATTTCGATGTTCATTGCGACTCTATTTAGTAAAACTAACCTAAAAATTAACTGATAATTAATTAAATAATTATTTTAAACTTTTTTTTCTTTAATAAGTAAATAGGGCCTATATATAATTTAGGTTCACATAAAATATATGAGATGATATTGAAAGATATTTAAGAAAGGAAAATCACAGTATTTTAAATGCTCATTAAAGTTTAATTGTAACGATTATAAGTATTGAAATTGTTATTTGTACTAAATATATTAAATGCAAGCTTTATTCAAGTATTTTCTCACTCATCATGACAATAGTCAGTCCCTTACATTGGGTGGAAATACTTAATAATATTCATGGTATACTATAGGACATGACTCTCTTATTATACTAAGGAAGTATAAAATATAGAGGAAAGGAATGCCTAGTATTTGAGTAACTTAACTATTATAGACAATCATGGAGGGTGTATAAAAGGGTTTTCGCCCCAATTAAAATTTTACTTTTTACATATAATATTTTAATATGTGAATATTATAGATATTAAGTTAGAATTAAATATTTTTACTGATAACATTATCCGTCTCTAGATATATAAGTTATTTAGAGATCATCTCTAATAAAATACATTATTGATTAAATTAGTCCACTTCATTCTCAAGTACAATTTGTTGGCAATAATTAATTAATTTTCCCAAAAATAAATTCCTCAAACATTTACTTCATTTTTTCACGAATATTTTAGTTAATTTTTTTTGTAGCAATGCTAATTAAACATGGTATACTTTTATTTTATCTTGAGCTGCAGGGAGACTATTGACACATACCTCACTTGTTCATCGCCGAATTTAGCAACCCTGCCATCCTTTTTTAGCACCAAATCACTAAACAATGAAGTCAACAACATATCCAATAATATGCAATATGAACATGTTGAACCGTGTTTTCTTCCGAAAAAGGAAACGACTGTTGATGGGTGTAGCTTGACTCAAACAATATTCAACGGTAATGTTACCTTATAGTTCAATAGTTTGGTCACTTGTTGTACGCCATTTTACTTGGATGATATACATATATGCGCTTTCATTTGATTAAGTTGTAGTGATTATAGGATTCAATGTTATGGTTGGAGTTGGAATGCTTTCGGTGCCCAGTACAGTTAAGGAAGCCGGTTGGAGTAGCTTGGTAGTGCTAGTTGTGTTTGCATTAGTCTGTTATCATACGTCTACACTTATGGGTTACTGCTTGGGAAGTAGAAAGGGAATCGTCACATTTCCTGATATGGGAGAAGCTGCATTTGGAAGATTAGGCCGTGTTCTAGTATCCGTAAGTTGGATACACTGGTTCTACTTCTACCTATTGTGTGGGCGCTTCCCCCCTCTATATATACAGAGTTCAAATTGTCCGTGAACTTTTTTTCTTTCACTAATACTTAATTGCTACTGATGATTTATTACATTTCCGTGCAGATTGTTTTGTATGCCGAACTATATGTAAGTGAAAACGATGGGATTGCAATGATGTTAGTTGTCATTATTTGTGCATGTTTGCAGCATCTGCAAACATGTCGCATAGCAAACTGCTCAATGCTAAACTATCCGTATTGCAGTCATATTGCGTGGAGTTTATCATATTGGAAGGGGATAATCTTACAAGTATATTCCCTGGAGCAAACCTGCAGTGGGCTGGCCTTACCGTAGATTCCACCATCCTTTTCGCCATACTTGCAGCCCTTGTAATCCTACCAACCGTTTGGCTGAAGGATCTCCGAATGATATCATACCTCTCAGGTATTGGCAAATGCTAATACCAAATCACATTGTTCTTCTAATTCATTCCATAATAACTCTGGTAGAACTGTGCGTTTCTTACCCGTAATTCTTTTGTTGTTTGCAGCTGGAGGTATTTTTGTTACCGTAACTATAATCATTTGCATTATTCTACTTGGTACATTCGATGGTATTGGTTTTCATGAGAAAGGCCAGTTGGTAAACTGGAATGGAATTCCTTTCGCAGTTGGTGTTTATGGATTCTGCTATGGTGGTCATTCTGTGTTCCCAAGCATATATCATTCAATGGCTGACAAATCAAAGTTCAATCAAGCAATGCTAACAAGGTAAGAAAGTTTATAAACATGTACAAGCTAGCTTTCAACATATGCAGTGCATTTGACCTTAAGCAGTTGTTTCCTTCGTGTTATACGTACAGCTTTCTACTATGTGCTTTCACATATGGAAGCGTTGCAGTTACTGGATATCTTATGTTTGGAGAAAGTACAACGTCCCAGATAACTCTCAATATGCCGCCTGATTCGTTCATATCAAAAGTTGCTTTATGGACAACCGTAAGTCCATATAACTTGCTAGTTTTCGAACTGTTATTAAAATTTTTCCACTATTTGTAAATTTTGTACTTGTTCGTATATATATTTAGGTCGACTCTTGCAGGTTATAAATCCTTACTCCAAATATGCCTTGATGATGAACCCACTGGCTGGGAGCATAGAGGAGTTGATGCCTGCCAACATGTCTAATAGTCTGTTGTCATATATTTTTCTAAGGACAATGCTTGTCGCCTCTACCGTATGCATCGCATGCACCCTTCCTTTCTTTGGTGAGATTCACAACTTCACTAACTATGTTTAAACGTTAAGCAAACTATCAGGTTATATATGATGAAAGTTCAATAATCAGGCACACAATTAAGAGATTAAAGCAAACTAAGTTAACATGCATCCTTTGATTGTCTTTTCACAGGTCTTGTGATGGCACTGATTGGTTCTCTCCTTAGCTTACTTGTGGTGAGCATCAAATTTACAAATGGCTACAATGGAATATATACATGTAGTACTACTTGTCTGACTCTGTAGGTTAAGAGTTAAAACAATGTAACGGAGATACTTTATCATATCACTATGCAACAGTATAAAGTGCGCTTTGTTTAACAAAACTAGTTGGTTAGAATGTTGACCTCGTTTTTCATTGTCAGGCTGTAATAATGCCAGCTTTATGTTTCATCAAGATTATGCCAAAGGAAGCAACACGAACCCAGGTTAGGTGTTGTAGTACGCTAGATATGTAGTTTTTCCAACAATGCATGTTTCACCTAATTGATTCATGGTAGCCTAAATGTAAGTTTGCATTCTTACTGAACAGATTATTATCAGCAGGGGCATCGTTGCATTTGGTGTTGTAACTGCCGTTCTTGGAACATATTCGTCCTTGTCTGAGCTCATGAAAAGATATTGAAAGTTGCTATTATTATAGATACAAGAGTTGGTGGAAGCGCGGTGTCCATGTAGTTGATATAAAGTACCAAATTTACACCATTCACTATAGTCCGAATTCTTGCTTGCCATACTTAAGTGTAATTAAATTTCAAATATATAATCTATGCCGCATATTATAAACTAGTTAATGCGTAGGGAATGAGCTCAATGAAGATAAATATTACTCCCTCCAACCCAGAAATATTACTTACTCCGTCCCAGAGAACTTCATACGTTTGTCATTTATAACCGTCCCACCAAACTTTATAGATTACTCCACATTAAAGAAATAATAAACTATCTTACTCTTTTCATCAAATTACACGTTGAAGATAATGATACACCTTCAATGATTATACATATTATGACTAGAATAAAATAAAACCAAATAGCTTTCTACATTACTCAAAATGGTCATATATGATTAGTTCAATGATTATCATAAACATCACTTCATATGGATGAGTGGTAATGTTTTTTTTTTTTTTAATCAACCCAACCATTTATATAGTTGAGTCCAAAAGATACAAAAAGGAGTTTTTTTCCAACCCAACAAGATCTAGTATCCAATGTCTGAAATCAGACTCTCCAAGTCTGGATTATCATGCACATTTTGCCCTTTTTCTGTTAGGTAATTCACGCATTCCTTCACCAATATTGAATCAACCTCGAGAAATTTTGGTAAAATCCTTGCCCTCATGAGTTTCTCTTTGCCAATGTGTGGAATATTATAGTCATTGTGACCTCTTCTTTTCACGATCTCTATCAAGCAACTTTGATATGACAAAAAGACATTGTTTTTTCCAGTCTTCCAACTCTTGAAAAGCAAGTTCTACTTGCTTAATTAGCATATCCATATTGTATGCTGCCTTCTTGAGCTGCAATGATTGCAAAGCTCTAACCAGCCTAAATCATTAACATTTGTATCTGGGGAGTTCGGAGGCTGGCTAATTAGGTGGATGTTAAATCCATCTGAACTTGCTACTCTTCTGAAATCTGGATCATTTTCTGATATATGAGGCTTTGCATGGGTCTTGTTGAATGTAAATGTCTTTGCTACGATGTGCAGGCCACTTGGCTTTGATAGCGGGAACAATCTGATTATTGAGTAAAATAGAAAGCTAATTGGTTATGTAACTACAAATAACTTGCATGTTTAGAAAAATCTGATGTTTGGATCAAATACATATTTATTTTCAGCAATCTAACATTATATATGTACATGTTGTCATACAATCATCATATTTATTTACAACATAGAGTTAGTACACTTACCTGATTGACTAGGAATTCTCGGATGACGTCTCTAGTCACTGATTCAATTGGCTTCA
>JAYMSP010005529.1:0-13458 GCA_036897095.1 Plantago elongata | reverse complement strand
GAGAGAGAGAGAGAGAGAGAGAGAGAGAGTCAATGAGTGATGAGTTATAATAATTGATATACAAAATCATATGCTGCTAAAAAATGTAAGCACCCCATAAAATAGAGTGTGTATAGATGGAGAGGAATAAGTTAATATTGTGATAATGGTTTGGCATTTTGAATTGTGGAAAAACAGAAAGCAAACAAATGAAGAAGCTGGCTCCATCTTCATAATGTACCATGGAGAAAAGGACCAATTTGTCAATATGAGTCGTGCACTTCCAAGACTTGTCTAAATGATCTCACATGCCGCTCTCATTTTGGTATTTAACTTATTCTCCATATACATCAAAAAGCTACAAACCCAATAAATTATGTAAACTGATCGATCAAACAAGATGTTAAGCAATACGGTTTTGCTATTTATCTCACTTTACCTATCATGTTCATTCTTGGGTGAGTAAAATAATATTGACTTTTAAAAAATATTAATCGAGAGTAGTAAAAGATAATTCTGAGTGTAAAACTTATGAGAATAAATGTGTAAATTTAACAATGAACTTAATTAAGTATATACGGCCTGCAAATGTTACTGATTGTCTAGATTGAAGTTCTGAAAATTTCAATTGTAATCTTTTACGGTCCAGATCGAACCTCTAACAACTCCATTTTAAAGGTATAAAATTATCTTCAGAGCGATAAACTTCATAAATTGACGATGTTAAACAACTCCAATTGAAACTACGTGTTAACGATTCCGTGGAAGCTTCTAGTCACATCCAGAATTTCGTCAAACAACGACGAAAATCTAAGCATCACAAATCAGTGACGAAAATTTATCGTTAGACGGGTTAGAGGCGGATTGACGTCGAAATATTAGTCCGGCCTAATTCGTTGAACAACCGTCTTCGAATCGTTGCTATTTAGTGAGAAAAAGATAACAATCTCTAATTTATCTGTAAGAAATGGTGGAATATACTTGTCGTCCTATTAATATGTATTTAAAAAATAATAAAAGAAATAGCTAGCTGTATGGTTGGAGATGGAGAGTTATATAGCTTCAGATCAACTATTCCTATTACTGCACAAAACAACACCTCATCAACTTAAACCAACAATAAAGAAGCCCAAAACCCACTTTTTTCATCAAGCATTTAGCATACGTATCCGCGAGCAATAACCATTATTTAAAGAAGAGATCATTAAAACAGAACAACAACGGCGTTGACGACCTCTTCAACAACTCCGTCGATCTTCCAGTCGAGCCACCACGACATATCTCTTAGGAGCAAGTTAATGATTGTTTTTTTGTAGGAGTTTAGTTCAAAAAGTTAAAAAAAATTAAATTATCCTATTTTAATTTAATTTTGAAATTAAAATTCTCAATCAAGCAACCACATATTTATTCATAACTATGAATTGTTCTATGCCTGAAATGTAAAAGCATAAACAATCCTAGAACACGTAACGGTAGATTATGCCTAAAATGTTCAATTTTAAATCACGTATTTACAATGGTAACGTGATAAAATAATGAATCGGATGAAGTTTAACTCGGATATGGTTATAAACTAAATATAGAAAGAGACCGTAAAGTAGGAAGAGAAAGGGGAGGATGGTTGAATAGTATACAAGAAGAAGCAACAACTACTTGCTACTTTATTCTATTGCCTCTGATTTCTTTCTTCACCTCCTCCTCCTTGAAGCAACATTTTTTCTTCTTTTTTGCAGTGAAAGAAAATGAATCACGAAAAGTAATCTTCTGTACGAATTACTTGCCACAAATTAATAACAGCAGTTCCCACCAAACCAACCAACCAACCAACCAACCAAAAAATTCCCAAATGTTAATTTTGTCCAGTTTTCACATGAAGAAGAAACAAAAATGAAAAAGAGAAAGGCAAGAAGAAAAGAATCTTGATTTAACACATAGAGACACAGAGGCACAGGATATTGTTTTTCCTTCTGATCTTCTCTTCTTGTATTGTATTGTATTCTTCTACTCATCTGTCTGCATTCACACCTTTCTTTCTCACTTCTCACTCCTTTCTTCTCCACCCTTTCTGCTCAAAGTCACTACCCTTTTTGCATTTTCAAACTCAGCATAATCTTAAAGCTCCAATCTTTTTCCCCTCAAATTCACTACCATTTCATTTTGCTTTCTTGCCACCCACTGGACATTGTAAAGATCTCATCTTTTTGGCTCCCTTTATCACTGCATTACTCCTCATCAACCCCATCCAAGAACCAAGTTTTCTCTTCCAAATGCTTCATCAAGCTGATTAATTGAGGTTAGATATGATGTGGGCTCAGCTCATTTTATCTTATCTCTACTTAATTGCTTTGCTCTAGATCTTATAGATTGTCTTATTCTCAGTTTGAATAGTGCATAGGATTTTGCCATCAATTTGAATGTCTTGGTTTTATTGTTTTTTTTCTTCAGAATTTGTTAGAGAAGGTAATGTTTGTTTTGCTATACTACTACATCTTATTTCTTACAGTGTTTTGCAAATTGTCAATTCGAGCTGATTTGTGACAATCGTGTGAATTCTTTAAATATTGGCCTAAGTAGTTGGAAACAGGATTTAGCAGATAGAATACTTCAGCATTGGAAATTTTTTATAGTAATTATGAAAGTGAGTTTGAACTGGAATCTGAGTGCTGCTCTTTGTCCACTTCTTTTGGAAAAGGAGAGAACTTGATGATTAAATCTTCTTATTTGTAACCAATTTGTAGGGAAGAAAAAGACTATTAATATATGGATGAGGGAGGAGATTTTCGAAAATGGGATGAATTAATACCAGATACTCTTGGACTGATATTTAAAAATCTTACGCTGCACGAGCTCTTGACGGTAATACCAACTGTCTGCAAGTCGTGGGAAAGGGCAGTTATGGGTCCTTATTGCTGGCAAGAGATAGATATTGAGGAATGGAGCAGGGAAAGCAAGCCGGAAATTATTGATCGAATGCTTCATCTTTTGATCACAAGAAGCTGTGGTTCACTCCGAAAGCTTGCTGTTAGTGGCATAGCAAGTGACCAGAGCATTTCCTTCATTGCCAATCAGTAAGTATTTTGTAGGAGATAATAGTATTCAGAATTTCAGATGTCACTGCAATTTGTTTTTTGTAATGTCTCTTACATGGCTTTTCTTTAAATTTGCAAGTGCTCAATTTCTACGAACTTTGCGACTGCCAAAAAGTGAAATTAACGACTCCATCCTGTCAAATGCTGCGGTAAAGCTGTCATCCATCACCTCTTTGGATTTGAGCTATTGCATCCACTTAGGATCCCAAGCTCTCGAAGCAATAGGGAAGCACTGCAAATCGCTCACTAGCTTACGTCGGATAATGCATCCTCTTGAGGTAATTGACAAGCTATCCCAAGACGATGAAGCACTAGCAATTGCCACAACAATGCCAAAGCTGAAGCAGCTCGAGATTGCCTACTTGCTAGTTGACACGTCCAGTATGATCGAAATTATTGAAAACTGCAGTGAACTAGAGTTAGTAGACGTGCGAGGCTGCTGGAAAGTGAATCTTGAAGAGTCATATCTGAAAAATTTCCCCAAGTTAAAAGTCGTTGGACCCCTTGTTATGGATTGTTATGACAAAAATGGTTGGGACAATTTGTCGGATTATTCTGCTTCTTCGGGTTACTTGGCATGGGACTTTGTAGCAGGTGAGATGGACGATGAATTTGATGAGTTTGATGGGACGTCGGATGATTTGTCTGAGAATGCAGATTCAATTGAGGAGGTTGAAATGTGGTTTTATGATGATGTTAATGCTGTTGATGGAGGTTATGATTGGCCTCAATCTCCTTGAGGTATGATGATGACTGTTCTTCTGGTTTATGCAGTGAGTATGTTTAACTTGTTTTCTGAGTCTGTCTGCAAGTTTTATGTGATTATATATGAGGAACTTGGCTGTGTATGTTTGTAATGCCTGGTCTGCTGAGGAATTATTTGCAATTACTAAATAAATGATATAGTATGTACTTTAAATGTTCTTCGATATGATTGCTATTATTGTAAGATGTGTAACCATTGGTGCATCTTTGCGATGATCATATACTTCCTTCTTTGCACAGACAATTTATAGGATATCAACACGCGAAACACATTTATCATGATTCATATCATAACGTTGTAACTCCGGCCTGAGATGTAGATCAACAAATCTGCAGGATTTTAAAAACTGTATAATGAAAGTAAAACTCATGATATTGCCAAGATTGCTATTTGATTATACAAGACAAGTGTATCAGATTCATTGATGATATTCTTAAAAGAAGATAATTGCTGTTTCAATTTGAACGTGGTAACATCATAAGTCATCCAACACCTGAATATCCAGATACACCAAAGCTGCAGATACATAAACTGTGACAAACCTCTGCATATAGGTGAAGTTTGTTTATCTATTGATGACTGCAATAAAAATGTTGCTTGGATGGGAGTAGCCCTCGCCATTAGGCAACAGAATACCTAACCTAAAATTCTGCGACGCCACAAATCATCGAACTATGCAAGCCATTGAACTTCTCTTCAACCTCATACAAATTTTATAGCACTAGTTATGGAGTAGCTGTTGAACATGTTGTCCGATATGCACTCTCATTTTCAATCACTGGTGGTATCTGCCATGTTCCAAGAGAAGGGCCTATTGTCTTTCCACCTAAAAGGTTTGGAACAGTTTATGGCTCGGATTTTGAAGAACATATAGAAACCTGTTATCAGCAGCCAAACTCAATGCAGTACAGTACCTTCTTTAGTAGCTTCTTCACATCTTTTCCGGTACATGTTCCACAGTTCAGGATCTAACGCTTTAGATAATTCATCGTACTTCTCTTCTGATTCTGTTATAAACTTAGCCTGTGGAATAAAAAAGCATTTTAACTTTGTTACGCGATGACAAGATCATACATACTAGTACATTAATACTCTCATTAACAGACCATTTTCACCATAATAGAAACAGCTCTCTAACAAAAAAACAAATTCTTTCTTATCTTGATCAACGAGCATTACTAGCTGGGAAAAAAAAATCTTAAGCATTCATTGCTCACCAGCATGATTGGGGCTGTAGAAGCTCCATAATACTTCACAAACATCCGCAGAATGTTGAAGTTGTTCTCTACAACGTCATCCTATCATTACCGAAAAAATAACAAGGATTTTAGAAAGAGCTAATTATGCATATGCAAATTTGAGCAACCAAATTACATGATAGAGGAGAGACTCGCCTCATAATCAAACCTGCAGCGTCATATGACTATCCATCATTCAGGAGTATCTAATTTATGCTTCCCACATGCATAATGATTAGCAAACGAATTAGTATTATTCTTCTTAAACATGTTTGCCAAGATACTGTTTAACAAAGTCCAAGGACAATGTCTTCCGAATCAACTACCAACTTTCATACCAAACGACGGAAAAATATGAGCAAGAAGAATAACTTACAGGTCATCAGATACTTCCACCAGTAGTTCTGAGATTGACAGAAAATCCATATGCAAGTTATTTACCTACGCATTGATGCATGGTTTTACAAACATGCATAGCGTATTAAGCACAACAAAATATCTGCAGACAGAATATTTTATTTCTAATATATATTGGACTTTGGAGTAAGAGAAGATACATGATATTAGCACTGCACACAAATTACTCTATTGTGCTTAATGTGGATACCTTTTCTCCTCTTAGTTGATATAAGAGCAAGTTCAGGACCCTGTAATCGAAGGATTTTAGATGGATAGCCCTTGTGATGTCTTCCACGGATATCTGTGCAAAAACATTTATTTAGAGTACATTACATTTTTATCACAACATAAATTATGTCTTTGGATAATATAACATACAGGGGCATAATTACCCTCTCGTTCCTAGCCAATGCACAACATAGCTTTCTTTCGAGAGCCCAGTATTCTTCTCCATACTTCAGTTCTTCTGTTATCCTGATTAAGAATGAACGATGAAATATGGCACTTAGGGGTATCTTTCAGATCCTTTATATTTCCATTTCCAGCAGAGAAGGACAACTAGAATTGCTACAGAAAAAAATTGAAAGAAGTACCTTGGTGTCACAAGCCCATGACGTTCTAGTACAGAAAGGAGTGGTCTAAAGGGATCCTTCCCCAATGCTATTGCAGACATAGCGGTGAGCTTTGGATCATCATCCTGAACCGCAAGCAAGAAAGGTCTGAGTCATCCATCAATTTGACATTTAGAATTTTTGGAAGTTCTGTTACCTGAAAAGTTGATTGTGAAACTGGCACCGCATTTTTGGGCAATAAGTTCTCGTTGAAGCCATCTAACTGCATCAGCAGAAGCATGTTTATTTAGGATAACAAGTGAATCACAACTGCATAAGTACCAAACCAATCTCATCTGATTAATTAGAAATCTTAGAGAAATTAGACAACCTGATAAATATAACTTTCTGTGAATGAAAGGACGGGCAGATATCTGAAAATCAATTGAGGTTCTTTTGCTTCCATATTATGAAACATAAAATACGACCTGCACTGTTTAATGTGAATAATAAGCCATCAATAACATTACAACACCAGTGGTTCTTTGTTTTTTATAAAAGTAGGGCCTAAATGAGACAAGCAACACCACCAGGAGAAATAAAGATAGGCCTGACTACCAGAGGGCGCAAGACAAAATGATTTATTGTATTGGGATCATATTAGTGCCTCAAGAAACAAAAGTGGATAATCATTTGGTAAAGCGGCAAAAATGAAAATGTAAGAGAAAATAGGTTGCATAAGGAATCATGAATTGACGGGATGAACCACAGTAGCTCTTACAAAATCCTCCAGCGTTGAATTTGACCGTTTGATTGCATCCATCCCAATCAAAGCAGCATCAGTAGAGAAACTTTGGGCCGTATTGAGAGCCAGTTTGTCATCAGTAGAAACGTGTGCCTGGCTGCAAACTAGCAAAGCCTCAAGGTCAGCCAATAGTTTAATATTGCAATCCTTTCTCAAACTAGTATTCTTTTGAGGGAGCATGAGTATTATAAAGACTAGAAAGTAACAAGCAAGTAGTATATGTAAAGAATAGACTCCGACCTTGGTCTTCTCCATTGCATTGAATGTTAGCCTCATGGAGTAAAGTGGATACCTTAAAGGAAAGCAGTAAATTAAATTGAGATGGTGAAATAGAAACAAGTGAAGTGAGATGAGTAATAGGGGAACCTTGGAGATGTGTGTGGTGATGAGTTGGCACTTGGCAGCAATATGAAGGTGGTTACCAGAGTTTTCCATCTTCATACGTATGTATCAGAGGAATCATCATCAAGTTACAAAAACGAAACAATCACTACTATTTACACAGAATAAGAAGAAGGGAAACAATGATTTTATTGGATTTTACCAGAAAAGAGGCGAAATGGGCGAGGAAGCGTTCGGAATCGGGGTTAGGGTCGGAAATTCCAACGGTATGCAAGGATTCAATCATTCTCTGCAATTTCTCAAGCTTCTCTAATCCCTCCATCTTCCAATTCTGTCTCTTCACTCTTGAATATTGATACAGAACAAGGTAAATGGCGGTCCAAATTGAAATCAACCCTTATTCTAGTCAACGCACCATGCTCACTTACGGACTTATTTGCACTTGCCAATTCGAATACATTGGAGGATGTTTGGAATATAACTTAAGGATGTTCGAATGTGGAGTGAAATATTAAACTATATGGTCACACAAAATATATGAACTTGCATACCACTCCAACTCAACTCAATTGCATTTTTATCCAAAAAACACACACAAAAATTCAATCCGATTCCACACAATTCAACTCCCTTCTATACCAACTGTTCCTAAGTTTTCGAACTAAACCACCTTTGCATAGGGGAAATTGACACTGTTCAAAAAAATAAATAGCGGCAGACTAAGCTTCTCTATTGACATTTTCCTACTAGAGATATACTTGTTCATAGTGTCGTTCTTACAAAAAGTTCAAATTCAAATTTCATTCATAAGATACAACAACTCGTGATTTCAACAATCTGCAAAACACAATGTCACTGTCACGTTTTTCTATATTCCTCATCAAGCAGCGGTTCTCAATCCCGGCCACCAGTATACTGAGATCATCCAATGTCAGTCAGGAAAAGAACATCACTGGGGCTTCTGTGCTCATCATAAACCGCAAAGAATGAGAGACAGGTTGTTGGAGATTCTACCCTATGGCTACTCAACGTTGAGTTTCTTCTGCAGTTCCGGAGTTTTCATTTTCGAACTTGCTACTCCATCAGGTGATGAATTAGATGTCTTAGTAGGATTCCCACCTCGGGATTTTACGCTATTGGCTTCCCATAACTTGGCACCTTTTGCGATAGCAAGAATTAGATCAAGTTGTTTTTGTTGTTGTTCCTGCCAATAATTTATCCATCAAACAAGTGAAGTTAACACAATAATTATCAAGTTACTGCTTGATCAGCATCATGGTATCAAGTTAAAATATAAGACAGCACATCTACTTTTCAACATATTTAAAAGTTGTAGACAGTGTAAATGCTTGCCCAACTATGTTACGATTTATGAAGCATGAAATGTAAGTGACAATATTCACAAGGGGTTAGAATGCCCTGGAAACTATTAATAAGTCAAGTAAAAGAATTATTTAACCTAACCATAACAATTTTGGAGCTTTTACAGTAGAACAGGATAATCACTCTAGCTTGGCACAGGCCCTGAATATAATCAACATGTTGATGTATTTGTGTTAAGCTTTTTGGAGCTTTTAGAGTCAATCTTTACCTGCATAGCGAGTAGAACATTTTGAATTTCACCAAGTTCCTTTTCCAGGATCTCTTCTTGTTCAGCCAACATACGAGTAGCCTCAGAATTTTTCTGGGCCAAAGCCGCAGCCTGAAAACATTGTACGGAAAGGTCAGGTTTTTAAAGGTAGGGTTCTCAAATGAAACGATATGTATTAAAAATATGATATGTACTGTGTACATACATAGTAGCTGAAAGATTGTGAGTTGCTAGCATGAACTTTCTTATGAACTAAAAAGATGTCATCTATTTCAAACAACTAGCATTTCCAAATATAAAGTCTTGCCCAATTATGTAACACACAGAATTCCTGAAAATATTGTCAATCGGCAATGTATGAATCACTCTTAACCATTACATTACATGGATGTCCTACTCTGAACTTTCAACCACACCCATAGCAAGAAATCAATACTGTCTAGTCTACTTTCAATGTATACCCCGGGGAACTATCCCCATTCAGACCCACGAACATATCCTACCAGGACAATCTGAAACGTTCGAATAGCTCAATACTATTACATTGTATACTATTCTAACTAGTTATCATGTTATACTAAGAAAACCATGTTCTATCTAGTCCTCTTATAGGCTTCCTGATAAACTATCCCCAATCAAACTCATTATCAAGAAGAACAATGTAACTTACACTACAGATCACCCAGGCTGTAAATAACATCGAAGTGAAAATAAACTCAGTGTATAAGCCACATTCAATCCAACTTATAAATTATAGTAATTCAGACAGTGTATGACACCTATATATAAAGTTAAAAGTGTTTCAAGCTCACTATCTAAGAGGCATGTACTAAGCAGCATTTCTTCGAATTCATTTCTCAATAAACCGATTTCACACGAGATCATCAAATCAACAGCAAGTAAAAGCACCTATCCACCATCTCACAAACCAAACACCCAACTCAAAAACATTAATAGCATAAGTATGCAGCTAATACCTCAGCCATTGGTTCCTTAAGAGCTTTTCGTGTAACCCGAAACCGAATCCCAAGCTTCTCAAGTTGCCTAGACATCGCCCTAACAATAGCAGCAGAGCTACTCAAAGCCACTTCCAACCTCTCCACCCTCTCCAACAAATTAGGCCCATTCGACGACGAAGATCTCGAAACCCTAGCCCCACAAATCCGAGTCCATTGCCGCCTCCTAATCACGGCACCAACCACCAATCCAGTCACCAAAACCACACATTGCCACGCCACAAACCTACTCCCCAAAACATCCAATCCCCCTCTACTCACAGACACGGCTACATACACAGAAACAGCCACGGAAGAAGTGAGACTGAGGAATTCAATAATGGATAAGAAAGCATCGAAAGGGAACCCAGTAGAAGCGTTGACTTGTTGTTGTTCATAGGAGTCGTTAAAAGAGGCAGCTTTTGCTATTGTGGGTGTAGATGAAAGCAATTGGCGAGGAGGTGTAAAGAGTATGTGATTTGATAAATGGGGTTTTGAGAATTTGGGGGGTTTGAGGGGATTAGATGGGGAAAAGGCAAGACGAGATGAAGTGGAGTTGTTGATGAAGATGGAGTGAAGGTGTAGCTGTGTGACTGACATTTTTGTATCTTCTTGTTTGATCAGTTATGAATTGAACATGGGAAATTGCATTGTACTGGTGAATTTTGTTGATGAATTAATCAATCAATTAATCTGGTTTGAGTTTGATTTGGAGAAGTGAGTTGAGATGAAGAAGGAAGGTAGGTTCTGAGTGAAGACGAAGCGGGCGATATGCCCAAAGCTTGCTGCCTGCTTATCACATTCATCACAAAAACGTAACGGAATTGCTTGCGAATTACAAATCGGGATCACGGCCACAACATAATTCGGGTAAATTCCTCTAATCAATTTTGTCAGACTATACTATACAAGTTCACGGTTATTCACATACAAAATCAGAAATGAACATACATTTTCGAATCCGAGGTCTTTATCGAACCGAACGAATTACACATTAAGAATTTTACTCTTCGTGTTCGTCCAACAACTTATTCACTTGTTCATGTTCAGTTCGTTAAGGTTTTCGTTTGTTCGTTTGTGTTCCTTAAACTTTTGTTTGCAAACAATTCAGTTCGTTTGTTCGTTAAGATCGTGTTCGCGAACAAAATGAGTAAATGAGTAGAGAGTTAGAGTTATTGACTTGTTATTATTATATGTAAGAACTAAGGAAAATGTAGAATGCATTATCATATTATATTACTTACCATATTATATGTTTTAGTCACGAACAGTTCGCGAACTACCGAACTATAAATTTTGTGTTTGTGTCTGTCTGTTAACGAACGTGTTCGCGAACAGTTTAGACAATTCAATATCAAACACGAATTGAACATTGATTGAAATTTTCGTGAAATTTCACAAACATTTGGTTCGCTAAACACTCTTAAGTAGGAACATTACTGAAATAGATAAGAACATTATTAAAATCGATAAGAACATTACTCACATAGATAAGAACATTACTCATATAAGTGAATTACCATATTTTCAATCAATTTCGCCATTGTTGGGTCGGGTTATATAATTTTACGAGTTATGAGTGGATCCATTTCAGATAAAAATAGAAATGAACCGTTATCTCATACAAATAAAAAAGAACATTAATCATATATAGTTGAGAACATTACCCAAATAGTCGCGAACATTACAAATATAGGTAAACACACTATACTCTAAATCATAGCTCATATATGTACCTAATATTTTACAAAATAGTTGGAAAAACTCTTTTGAGGGTTCGGAAAGTCCTGAGAGTTCTACACAAAAAGATTCAACCGCACAATTAGTATACAACAATTCACAATTTACAAATATAGAAAAATCTACAATTTACACTCAAGGCTTTACAATTAGTATATAATATTGCAGTACTCTCAGAACTTTCATGAAAACTTGAACTTTCACAAATTTTTGTAAAATAATTGTGAACATTACCAACGTAATTAAGAACAACATACTCTATAACATCACTCATATAAAATGAAAACATTGTATGAATTTTAACTTGTGATCTTGTTAGTTATGAATATGATTATTTGTATTTATGTTATTCTTGTTAATGTTATTATGTTCTTGATTTGTGTAAGCGAACTTTTGTGCTTATTTGATTGATTGTAATTGTGTGTTGATGTTTATCTACTTTGTGTGATCTTTTTGCCTAAGTGCTTTTTGATAGTTGATTTTCAGCAAGACTGATACAGAATTGTAACGCCCTTATTTTTTTTTAAAAAAAAGACGAATTATGAAAAATAAAACTCATGTTAGTTTGTGAACTTTGGAATTCGACGAACCAAGACTTGTAAAATTTTAAAAACGTAGTTCGACGTCTTGTGAAAGTTCTTGAAATAAAGTTGTGAACTAATAAAAATATGCAGCGAAATTATAAGTCGTAAAATCCTTGCAACTTTACAAAGTAGAAAATCATGAACTTGAAATTATAAGTTGTGAGCCAATGCACCACCACCGTGCACCGCGCCCCACGTCGCGCACGGAAGCCGGCAAACACGTCCCCAAGACCGTCCGACCCCGCGCCAAACCGTGTTCCCCCCGCGCCGATTGTGCACCAAACCGGCGCCATTTCCAGCCGATTTCGCCGTGAACCGGCAAGCTCGGGCCGGCACACATGCACCCTGCCGCGTGTCACCGTCTCCGCGCCACTTCTCTTGTTCGTCGGTTATATATATACCGACTGCCGTGCCATTTCCATCCCCTGCGAATTGACAAGAAAACAACTACACAACACCTCAATTCAATTGCTCCTTCCTCCCTCTCCACTCTCTCGGTTGTTCTCCCCTCTCGCCTCCGCTACACCATTGCCGCTCCACCATCTGCTTCGACTTTGCACCGGCTCCGGTTAGTATGCAATTTGCGAGTTAAATTAGTTATTGAGGGTTAGTATAAGAATTGTGAAGAAATGTAAGATGCCATAATAATAAATAACTAGTGTATATGATACCGAATAGCATTGTTATGTCGACGATTGCGACGTAGTGGAAAAAGATCGTGAGATAATAAAAATCTACGATGCTAAAAGGATGACAGGGAGATTATTATATTGCGTAGGATAATCACTAGCTAAACTAGTAAAGGAAAAATTAATGTGGTAATCGCATAAAGCGTACGAAGTTGGGAAGAAGAGATAAGTGACGAGGAAAAAAATATAGGGAGTGGTGGAACTAGAAGTATTATGTGAAATGGTGAAAACTAAAAGCAAGTAATATGGTTAGAATATCTTAAACACTATACCGCAAAAACATAAGAAAAATTCTTAAGTAGAGGTCAAGACGAGAATTAAAGACTTAAAATACGTATTAGAGAAAAATGTAGATAACACGGCATAAGATCATATTAAAAAGAAGCGAAGAATTGTAAGACTTATATTAAAGGACGTAATTGATAAATTGGAACCGCTAAGCTACTAGCAACTAGTGAAGTTAAGTAATACGCACTAGTAGCAGACTTATAATGAGTACAGGAGTAGAAATAAATATTATATGACAGAGACATAAATAAACCATTTGAATACTTGTCCAAGAATTGAAACCGTTTATTATTACCGAATTACGTGATTATTTAATTCAATTATTTGGAAAACTGGGGGTATCAATCGGGGATTTAATTAATTAAATATAATGTCGACGTTAAGGTTCTTTTACCTGTTTAT
>JAYMSP010005528.1:0-13459 GCA_036897095.1 Plantago elongata | reverse complement strand
AGGGGCTGATTGGCATGCGACTTAAATGCCCCGATTTAAATGTTTGAATAGTGATTGGAATTATAGCTGAATTGTTAAAATTGTGTTTGGTATATAATTGTAATTGGATAGGGTATTATTGGTTTGTTATATAGGTTGTGTAAGAGATAAATGATTGGTGTAAGTAAGATGTGATTGGTATTGGGATTTGATAAAATATGTATGAATATTATATTGGTTAATTATTAATATTTAGGGTTGTTAGAATTATATAATTAGTATAATTATGTAATAAGTTGTTTGGTAATGTGTATATGGAATAATGTTTTTATATATTAAAATGAGATAAAATTACAATAATAAAATTATATTCCAGGATAATCGAAGCAATTATAATTCGAATTTTCTGATCCGTCGCTAAATTTCGATTAAAAAAAACAGAACTAAATGGGTTTAATCTGCAGCCCAATAAGTACACACTTCAAGCCAAATTATCAAAACCCTAATCCATCTTCTCCTAATCTGCATCCCATAACTTCACTCCTTCATCTTCCTTCATTCCTCCATAACTTCGCCTTTTACCTTCTTCTCCACCGTCTGCGCCTTTTCCATCACACCATTCCGCCTTTTCTTCTCTTTTCTTCTCCACCGCCCGCTGTATCTTCTGTTTCTCGACCGCACGATTTGTGGCTTTCACTGTGCCACCATCACCACCACCGTTTCGGCTCAATTCTCGCCGTCTGTCACTGTGCCTTTTTGTGGTCCCCTGAAGATGCCTCAATCGAGGTTTTTCGTCTGCAATTTCATTTTTCTCTGCCACTTTCATTTCATATGCAGTGTGATTTGTTTTATGTTTGAGTTTGATTCTGCAAATTGGGTGTATGATGTTTGAGTTGATTTGATTGGTATGATTGGGAACTAATTGTGGCTTGCAAAATGTTGCAATAGTGGAGCCATTTCAATCTTCACCATTTGAATGCCATACCAAACACAAATCCCCAAATCCCATCCAAATGGCATTATAATGCTACTTCAATCAGCCCCCAAGTGATAACATGAAGTGTCATGCCAATGGTATACTACTGGACTTCAATTCATGCATCTGAAACCTTTGTAGTACTTTCTTCATGTAGTCTCCTTGATTTAACTTTAATGCGCCATCTTTTCTATCCCTGAAGATATCCATGCCAGGTATTCTCCTTGCATTTCACAAATCCTTCATCTCAAATCTCTGATTTAAGTGTTCCTTCACTTGAGTTAGCTCATTCATATTTCTGCTAGATATGAGCATATCATCAACATACAATAGCAAATATGTAATGAGTTGCTCCATCTTTCTTCAGATACACACAACTACCGTACATGGATTTTACAAATCCAATTTATTCTGTATATTCACTGAATTTCCTATACCATTGTCTTGGACTTTGCTTTAAACCATATAATGACTTCTTGAGTAACACATCTTGTCTTGATTTTCTGGTAGAATAAATCCTTCAGGTTGAGACATGTATATTGTTTCTTCTAGATCACCACGTAGAAATGTTGTTTTAACATCCAACTGTTGTAGCTTAAGATCATATTGAGTAACAATGCTTAACAATAATCTGATAGAGGTGTGTTTCACCACAGGTGAGAAAATGTCATTGTAGTCTACACCCTCCTTCTGTGTGAAACCTCTAGCTAGCAATGTAACTAACCTTGTTTTATACCTGATTTGTTCAGTAGTGGAGACTTCGATTTTCCTCTTATAAATACACTTGTAGCTCACTGTTCTCTGATGTGGTGGTTTCTTGACCAGTTCCCAGATTTTGTTCTTCTCCGGTGATAGAAGTTCATCTTGCATAGCTAACATCCACTCTTGCTTCTGAGCACTGCTACTTTCCTCCTTAAAGTTTTGCGGTTCATGATACTCTATGTCCTAGCAAACATTTAGAGAAAATTCCACCATATTGTTGTAACCAAATTTATTTGATGGCTTGGGTTGCCGTCTCTCTCTATCCCTGGTTAACTGAAAGTTTTTGATGTATTCAATCACTACAGGTGTTTGTTTCCTTCTGTAGCTTTTCTTTTCACACACAGGTCCAGGGTTCTCAACTTGTTAAATAAATTCATGGTTCTGAGATGAAGACTCAGATGTTTGTGGTGATTGATCCCTTATAGGTGAGTTGTGAGTGGTTTCACTCTCAGTGAGTTGAGCACTCTCACTGATTTTTTCCTATAGTTGAATATATTATGCATAATTTTCTGGAGCTTTATCACTTAAATCGGGCAATATAATCTCCACCTCAATATCAGAATCCTTAAATGTGTGCATGTCTGTGGTGAGCTATTGCTTCTCAATTTTGTATGGAAATGATGTTTCATCAAATCTCACATCTCTGCTTACAATCACCTTGGGAGAGTTCTTCTCAATGCACCACAGTTTGTAACCTTTAACCCCTTTGGATAAAAATATAAAGAAGCACTTGAGTGCTCTATGCTCAAGTTTATCCTGTCTCAGGTGAGCATATGCAAGGCACCCAAACGCCTTTAGATGTGAATAATCTTTAACCTCTCCATGCCACATTTCTTCATGTGTATGGCAGATGAAGGGTTTTTATTTACTAAACAACACACAGTAGACACGACTTCCCCCCAAAATGACTTGGGTACACCAGATCAAAACATTAAGCACCTTGTCCTCTCCAATAGAGTTATGTTCATTGTCAACCAAGCCATTTTGTTGTTTTGTGCCTGGAACTGACATGTGTCTCTTTATGACCTTCTCACTGCAGAATGCATTAAACTTAGTTGATAAGAACTCAAGGCTATTGTCCGGTCTCAGAATTTTAACCTTTACATCCTTCTCATTTTCAACCTCAACACACCACTCATTAAACCTAGAGAACACTTCACTTTTGCCCTTCATAATATATATCCACACCTTTCTAGTATAATCATCTATAATGGAGATGAAGTACCTTCCACCTCCATTTGATTTCACTATAGCAGGATCCCATTAATCTGAGTGGATGTATTCAAGAGCATCTACACTAATGTGAGTGTCAGTGTTGAATGCATTTCTCTTTGCCTTGCCTAAAATGCACTCCTCACAGATTTTCAGGCTTTCAAATTTGCTAGTATCAAATACCTTCTTCTTATGTAGCTCTTGAAGCCCCTTTTCACCGACATGACCCAT
Source organism: Plantago elongata (assembly GCA_036897095.1). Classification (NCBI taxonomy): domain Eukaryota; kingdom Viridiplantae; phylum Streptophyta; class Magnoliopsida; order Lamiales; family Plantaginaceae; genus Plantago; species Plantago elongata. The sequence goes on along the minus strand of JAYMSP010005528.1, from coordinate 10,299 downwards.
TCTCTTATGCCATAATCCAGCGTTATCCATGCTTACTACAGCTACATCACCAGCTACAATTTTACACTTCATATAGTAGAGTTAATTTCTTCTCATACCGCTCATGAGTGTAACAGCCTCTTTGTTATACACAGTGAGTATCCCATTTTCAGAGCTGAACTTACATCCCTTACTCTCTAATGTTCCTAGAGAAATTAAATTCCTTTTGAGATCAGGAATATACCTAACTCCTGTAAGCAGTTTCACTAAATTGTAATTCATTCTCATCTTTATGTCTCCAATGCCTTGAATGTTGCACATCATACCATTCCCCAGCATCACTGCTCCACCATACTTTAGCTTGAGACTTGAGAACCACTCCTTGTATGGACAAATGTGGAAAGAACACCCAAAGTCAAGAATCCATTCATCACAACCCTGTTCACTAGTGACATTTAATACTTCAGTGATATTCAACACTTCTCCCTCAAACTCAATGTTGCCTGCAAATTCATGAAGGCCCTGCTCGATTTCCTTCCTTTTGTCTCTTGAGAAGAAGATAATTCTTCTTTAGATGACCAGGTTTCTTGCAGTGATGACAAATCTAGGTTTATTTGTTTGAGTTAACTGCCATTGCAGGTGCCTTCCCTTTCACATCTTTATTGAATTTGTTCTTCTGCTGCTGGAACTTTGGCTTGTTGTTAAAGCTCCTCACCATGAGACCTTCACCAGACGCATCACCATTCTTAAGAGAGTCTTTTTGTTGCTCTTTTTGCCTAATCAGACATGTAACCTCCTCTATAGTGACTTTCTTCTGCCCATTGAAAGCAATATCATCTCTAATGCTTTCATACGATTTTTGAAGGGAATTAAGGAGTTTGATTGCCTTATCCTCATCTGGTAGCCTTGCATCTTCGATGATATTCAAATCATCAAGCATCTTGTTGAAAACTGCAAGTTGCTCGATGATACTCTGATCATGATTCATTCTATATGAGTAAACTGAGATTTCATGAATAACTGTCGAGCTAGTGATCGTGTTTGATACAACGAATCAAACTTGTCCCACATACATGCAGCAGTTGCTTCTCTCGCAACCTCTCTCAATGGCTCATCACCAAGACTCAGAATGATCGTAGTACGAGCAAATCCATTCATAGTTCTCTATTCCTTATCGGTGACTTTCTCCGGCAGCTTATCCCTCGGTATTAGAGCCATCTCAACACTTTGTTGAAACAAGATAGCTCTATCTTGATTTTCCATAACGCAAAATCATTCGTGCTAGTGAACTTATCGACATCAATCCTTGTCGATCCCATGACTACTTCACAAATCGGCGATTACAGTCGAAAACTCCTCCGAGTTCCCATAAAGGCGCCACTTGTTAAGTTTCCCGATCAATTACGCCATAAAAAAGTAATCATACAATCAGTAACAATATACAAAGCAATTTACGTTATTCGACTGGATAAATTCAGACCTACATCCGCGGAGAATCAAAAGCTTTATTACTTCGTCGTCTTCTCAACTACAACTTGTTACAGAGAAATAGCAATCGAATTAGCTCTGAATTCAACCTACTACACTCACAACAACAACAGAGATAATCGTCTCACAAATCAAAGAACAAAAAATACAGCAACTGATCGAATTTTTGTGATGAATGAACCAGCTCATGCTTCTGCTCTGCTTTATACATTGAAGAAGATCAAGTTAATAGTATACTTCTGATCATAACGGAAACAATCCATCCAACAACTGAGATAAAAGCATGAAACCATTTTACATGATTATTACGTTTTTTCCCATTCCTTTTAACAAACTCAACTTGCAAATTGCAAACGAATCCCCAAACTTTTGCAAATGTTCGAAACAACCCAAAACTCCAACAGTTGTATTAACTATGATTTGTAAGCTGATTAAAGGTTAAAAATACACACCATCACCATCGTCGATTTGTCCACTTTTAGATTTCTTTAAATTTGGTTGCTTTCTCCTTGTGGTATAAAAAAAGCCTCTATATCAAAATCACTCATTGATCTCTTTAAAAAAATGGATATATCCAAAAAAATATTTTCAAGTTAGGTTCACTATCTTTCAATAATTAATCTATAAAAATTCACACACAAAATTATAATAATCCAGTGAAAACACTCGAGTTAGAAAACCGATCTAGATACATTTAATTACTTCCGTTAGCAGAACTTGACAATTTTGAGCGAAATAATAATAACTATCGTGAATTTGTCTATTTATCCGTCAGGGCCTCTCACTCTTTGATTTTAACATCATATTTTTTTAAATCAAATAAAGGATAAACACTTGCAATATAATTTTTTTTAACATAATAAAAAAATTAAAATAAATTTTAATTAAAAAAATGTCATAAAATACCTGAATAAGTCAAAATGATTAATTTAGGACGGAGGGAGTAAAGATGTTTGATTTTGATTGCAACTGAGAATGGTCTTCTCTCTCTAATTTGAGCAAAGTTCACCATTGTTCATAAATTTACGTTGCTAACCCCATGAAGGAGTAGAGTTTGTATACTTGGAACCACCAGTACATAAAAGAAAAAAAAAGGAAAAACAAGCATTCACAGATAACATAATCAGCATATGGACTTATGATACCTCTAGAGGCTGCTGAAAACCTGTCATATAGTCTTCCATACACGACCTGTAGGTATCCATCCCTGGTACCTTCATTGCTAGTTCCATGGCCAGACTCATCCACTTCTTTGAAGCCTCATCTTGCCCCATCTTTACAGGAAGAGCAGCTCGGTTCCATGCTGTCATCGCAAGCCATTTAGCTTCTTCAATTGGATACTCTCCTTCCTTCAGTCCCACCATAATCCGAGATGCTTGCTTGTACATTTCAATAACTGAGTCATCATCGGTGTCTCCTTTATAGATGATGCTGATAGAAATTAGTTTCCTCAGTGCCAGAGCCACAATTTGGTAATCTGGAGATGAGGAAGCAAGAAGGGAAGATAGGCAATGTTTGAATGCAAAGCTGGCAACTTCAGGGTTGGATCGTGGTCCTTGTGCGATCTCAAGTCCAATTTGGAGCATATGTTTTGGGTTGCAGGATTTGGAGTTTGCGTAGTTCCTCATAAGATTGAGCTGTTGCACGCCTGTGTCACTTAGCCTTGAGTACAGGTCAATGGCGCTCCAAGTGTATATGAAAACAAAAATTGGTTCAACACCAGTGGTCACTGTTGCTGTTAGGCTGGCAGAATTTGACATCAGAATCTGTATCCAAGCACACATGAATCTAAGCAAAGCCACAGCTTACGTTGTAAACAGGCAATTTACAACATTTTAATTTTGCTAGTAGTAATTCACATGTTTCCAATCTCCAAATAGAGAAAACAATGCATGCTTTTTCTGCACCCAAATGCGGGGTTACTTCTTGGTTTCTTTCTTTCACTAATAATGGATGTTCTCTGTCATTGCCAAGACATAGATACTAGATAGCATCTTATTGAAAGTACAGAAGATTCAGTGCAGTTATTTTGGAAAACAACTATAATCATAATATATAAACCGTCAAGCAGATAATCTGTTCAATAGTATAGATAATGCATCAAATACAGTTCAAGAAAGTTGGGTACTTGGGTAGCATAGTAAACCATATTTTGAACAAGTTAGTTGGTTACCTTGCCGGCCCTGTCAAGTAGTTCAATGGCATGTCTGACTTCAGTTTCCGGCAATGATCGCTTGTTATGTCTCTCATCAGCAATAATGGCCGACACAGTCAATACTAATGATTTACAGACCATCACCTTGTTTTCATCTGTTTCTCCCTCACCCACAACTCCATAGAACTCTGATGCCAACCTGAAAAACTCTGCACTTAACTCATAATTCTTTCCCTGCCCTGCTCGCACTCCAATATTGTAAGAATTGACGCAAAACCAATTCTTTTCCCGTCTGCCAACCTCACCTTTCCCGAAAAAGCAGTCCGGTCCAATTTCAGCTAGTCGATCATGAACTTTTTTCATGTGTTTAAGGATATCAGAGTCATTTCCAGGATCTTGAGTTAAAATTGTCACTAGAGTCCGGAATACTACTACTTCATCAGTTGGCATTGGCTTTCCCAATGAATAAAAGTTCAACAGTTGGGACAAAGAGGCAGTGGCTACCAGAATTGAACCGCAAGCTATAGCTTCATGGGCTGAGAGGGAGAGGAATTCAGTGCTGAAATCAAGGCAGTTTGACATTGCTTGCATCTGAGCAATAGCACTGTTGTGGTCTTTCTTTTGCAAGAAGATCTTAAACTGCAATTATCATAATACAAGTCAGTCCTCCGACAAACTAATCGATCCTGAAGACATATAACTGAGGCATTGGGGTAGAGAGGATTAGTAGTTTTTTGACAGATAACATAAACCATACCTTCAGAAAGGCACTAGCTATATTGGGTTCCAGCTGCAGAAACAAAATTCATCAGTGCAGCGGAAACGTGCAGGAGACTGTAAAGATGACTAAAATTGCTGCATTCGTGCGTACCTTCTCAGCTTCATTAATGTATTCTTCAGCTCTATCCAGCTGCAACAGGCATAAGTAGCAAAGGCACAGAACTCGATATCCTTTTGCCTTTCGGATTCTGCTCTCAACGCCGTGAGGAACATAGAGCAATGACACTTCAAACATTTCGGCACTCACCAAGTAATCTTTTGATTGAAAATTCTCTGCAGCACTGTAGTTTACGTTCAAAATATAACTCTACGGATAATCTGCTATCAGCTCGAGATAATAAACTATGTTATGACATAGATGCTACTCACATGAATTTAAGAGCAAAGATACGAAAATTAATTCACATAAACTAGAAGGCCAACCGCATTCATTAAAATTATTTACAGGTCAAATGTGATGTTCACTCTTCAAGTAAAATGCCTGATTGCAACACATAAATATCAATATCAACCAAGAAATAACTGTACGAGAGCAGCTATGTAGCGAGAATATCAAAATACCATGCATGAAATTATCGTAGCAATCAATATCATTTACATGTCAATGAAGTATGAATTCAAAATCAATGTCCGATTTGAGCATTCATAATGTACTAATGTAGAACTTGTTCCTGGAGAAAGTATACTTCATGAACCAAGAGCATTTCCCCCACAAAATCATGAGTCCTTTCACATTGGTTTTCGACTCTTCTATTCATTGTTTGATTCATACTTCTGTTTCCAAAACGACATGCATAATATGATCCAGTCAGTGAGTTACATACTAGGCCGCCCTACATACTACTGTAGAGCAAATAGGTTGTTGAAAATTTACCAGTTCCATAGAAGTGCATGCATGGTGGTCCTCTCCTTAGCAGCACCTTCTCCGTCAAAAAGAGCGACCACTCTTGCATCAGAAACCAGCTCCACAACAACATTAATCTTTATCTTCATTCCTTCAACGCCACTTGATCCATTCCCAATAACTCTATTTATCACCCTTATAGCTCCAGCAGCACTAACATGACACCTCTCCAACAATCCCAAAAACACACTCTTAACTGTCTCCACCCCAGCTGCACCTGCAGCCTGGAAGTAAGATTCCACAGCCGAAACCCAAACACCCTCAGGTATCCCCTTATTCATCACCATTGTTCTCAACTCCTTCTCCGCCTCCTCATACCTCCCCAACCCTAACCACGCCTTCATAGCCAACACATTCAAACTCGGATGCTGATCCCCAGTCGCAACTTCCCTCAGCACCTTAACACATTTCAGAACACTCTCAAACTCTTTCCCCTGCAAATGAGTCGCCGCAACAAACCTCAAAACCTTCAACCTCAACTCCTTCAGAACCATTGTCTCCTCGGTCCTCTTCACCACTCTCAACCCCTTCTCACACAGCTCCAACGCCTCATTCATCAACTTCAACGCGTCAGCCGAAGCCGAACCAGTTTTCTCGGACAACAACATCTTACCAAAACTCAAATACTGACTAGCTAAGGCACTACAATTCCCTGCCTTCCCATACAACACACTTTTCGACCTGTTCAACAAAGCCACAGCTAGATTCCTATCCAAAACCTCCCACAACGCACGCGCTCTCGCAATATTCAAGTCCAAAAGCAACTTCCGCTCGTCGTTATCCGAAACCGAGCTGATCTCAACTCTAGACACGAGATCCGTAGCTTTATCAAAACAATTATTTGCAAAATCGAATGTACACAAATCATACCAGATCAATCCGGTTTTGTAGAAAAACAAGGCCGCTTTGAAGTACGGAGACGGAATTCCGGAAACGTCGGGGGTAAGGAAGAGCAGATCGGCGGCGAGCTGGCGGAGCTTGGCATGTTCGAGGCAGATTTTGGAAGCGGAGGCATTGGAAATGTCGACGCAAGTGTTCCAGAGACGGTAGCTGAGTTTCCAGAGGAGGATTTTGGTGGAGTCTGGGAAAGGAGTGAGTGAGGTGAGCTGAGAGACGGCGAGCTGAATCTCCGATGAGAAGGAGTCGGGAAGGGGAATTCGAGGGGGATGGCGTTCCAGAGATTTGATTACTGATTCGAGTTTTCCAATGGCGGTGGAGTGGTGGCTATCTGTGTTGGCGGAGGGGCGGCGGTCCGGCGTGCAAGATATCTCGGCGATTCTCATTTGTTATCGGTGTTAAACGTTTATTGGCGGGAAATGTCACCTGAAATTTGGGGAAGGTGAGGATTTTCAAAATTGAAAGGGAAAAGTGTCAAATGTGTAATAGTGTAAATTAAGAACATGATAATTGGGTTTTATTTGGATAAAGTTACTTTAAAATTGCAATTAAAAATATAATATTTTGAAGAATCAAATTTCTCAATTGTAACATTTGGAGATTTGAGTGTTAGTTTAGTAAATAACTTAAAATTGTTATAATTCAATTGGAATTGAAATGAATTTTAATTTTAGTTGAGTTGTTTCAATTAAGGTTTTAATCTAAACAGCACAATTCTAACGAAAATTTTTGCCACTTTTTAGGGGGAAGATGTACCATTGGATAACTGAAATGGATTTCGAAATTCAAATCATTTATACTGTCCCCCTCTATATTTAAAGAGTTCGGAGAGATACCTAATTTTTAACAAATATTATCTAGTTTTTATATAAATATCATGTGTTTTAGTTTTTACCAATATTTGTCTAGTTTTTCATGTTATATCTTTATGTTGTGCATTTGTGTTAAACCGTCTAATTCTTTTTACAAGATATTATCTAGTTTTGTAACTATATTATCTAGTTTTATAGATGATCTTGTTTAGTTTTATTACTTGTACACAAATTTTATTCGATGTAACCTATATTGTCTAGTTTTTATATTATATTGTCTAGTTTTTACATTATATTATCTAGTTATAAAAAGAATTCTCCAATTTTTACATGATATTAAATTTATACTATTATTTAGTTTTTACCTAATCCGTTTTTAATGAATTCGAATTAAAAGATCCGTGAAAATCATCTAAAGCCAAATTACAAAAAGAATGTATAATTATCTAGTTCAACCATTTGAAGAAGATTTTCGGAACCCTTTAAAATGTATAAATATCTTGCAGGAAAGCCTCAATCATTTAAACCTCATTCCAAGAATTTAATGTAATGCTAATTAATCTCAATTGGAAGTCTTATTCCAAAATGAGTTTTGACTCACTTCACTATACAATACACTACACTTATACACTTAAAATATATAATACACTAAACTTATACACTTAAAACATCACCCTGAATAATTCAATCCAAAAGAAATTATCTACAAATGAATTATCTAGAAGTGTAGTTAGTGTCTTCATATAATAGTAAGTGTCACATTAAGTAATAGTACTAGCATAAGCATAATGGTAAGTGTCACTAATGTGTATAGTAAGTGACACCAAATTTCTAAGGAATATTTCCTGAGATATTCCTTAGAGCTACTACTATAAATAAGAGGCTTGGACATAGTTCACAATCAAGCTATCAAGCTAGATCGAGTGTGTTTGTATCATATCAGTTGTAATCGAGTCCTCTATCAATAAAAGCTTCCCCTTCTCTCAATACTCTTCTTACAGTTAACATCATAACATCATAGTTCCTCCATACACTAAACACGATACTACCCAAACCTCCTAGGTGGTTGTACATGCTATGTACTTGTAAACGTGGTATTAGAGCCATGGCAACTTAAGCTTTGGCTCTTACCATCCTAAAAAGTTCTAAGCCAGTGAACAATGTCCAACCTTATCTTATAAGGAAAGTATGCTCCGTGGTTGCCACCAAGTGAAACCTCCGCATCAGAAATACATTTAAGCAAGATCAAAAGGATAAAGAAAAACATCTATGAGGTTATTCTGCTCGGGTACCTTGAGGCTTCTATGAGAAGAAAGTATTGCCTCGGTGATAGTAGCAAATACCCTCTGTATTCTTAGCTCTAAATATCTGATGGACAAAAACTCATTGTAGCTTATTACTTTGAAGGATAGGTAAGAAACCTAGTTTACTGTCTTGGTCTCTAGTCTCAAAACAACACTATGGATACATCCACCCTTACTTGTTCTTCTTCGATCAACTCTTTCTCTTTTAAACTTAGAAAATCAAATTCCAGTAAAGTAGATTATCTTTATGGATTAGAATATGTGAGTGATGATAGTAAAGTCCCTATTACCCAGTTACCTCTACTAAACCCATATAAAGCCTTCACAAAACCAAATTCTACTCTTCCAAAAGTCCTAAGACATGTATTCATTCCCAATAAACATGCTGCCAGAGAACTTGTCTTGGCATCCCAACTGGAACAGTACCTAGTTCCAGCCATTGAATCAGAGGTCATGATACCCCTCCGTCTCAACGAGTAATGGTTCATCAATGGCGAGCTCAAGGCTACACCCATCTTCACTTTGGAGCCATCCGAATAGCCCTTACACTCCATGGACGAAAAGGGTTACCTGTTGTTGCAAAACTTGCACTGCTTGATACCAGATACAAGCAGTACCAACATGCATGTATTGCAACACTCCAGACTACATTGAATGCAGGAACAATGTTTGTTACACTTTTTCTCAATTTCAACATAGCACTGGATGATCCACAAATCTACCAGAACATCCAGATACAGTTGCAAATCACAGGTGCTCCACAAGTCTTGAACACCTACTCATCAACTCTTCATTACCAGACTGCGTACAGAGTGCAAAATCATGCAATGGATTTGAGCCTCCCACGAGACACTGAAGATGCATTATTACTACAGTTGGAGTCACAACACAGTCCGTCATGCATCCATATTCCAAGGTAAATTCCAAGGGGTGAGCTGCTCAAACTCCTACCAGAATCATGGGTGACCAACTATGAGAAGTTCCACGATACCAACACACCAATCCAGTCAGTGGATTCCTCCATCAACAGAAAAAAGATGGATCTATTGAGATCTATTTCAAGCAACAAGAAAGAGATAAGTCGCGACCATCTCACCACCAGGAGAGTCATCAGCCATAAGCCAGATCACACATTTACCCAGTGTCTCAATTGAATAATTCAGCTATCTCGGAGATCCCATATATGCATTTGAAGAAGAGACAAGTCATAAGTTCTTTGATGTTTTTGACTGTGAAAAGTGCTTAGCAAGAAGCTCCGATGAAGAAGAGACATCCACACAAAGAAGAAAGAAAAAATCTTCTCAACAAGTCCTCAAAGAAAGGTATGAATCAAAAGATCCACAGGTTGGATTTCTTGGTGAGCCCAATGGAAAGACTTTTGAATACTATGTTTGTATCCAAAAAAGTCATCCAGAAGTAATTCACAACCAACCACACCTGATCGAGAAGATTTTAGAGAATGCTACATGTTTGGGCCATCCTCATCACAAAATCCACAGAATCTCAGTTCCCCACCAGAAGATTTTGAGCAGGATAATGCCAAGCATTCTTGGAAAGTCAGAAATCCAATCATTAAGAATGCAGACGGATCCACAAAGCAAATCAGTGCAGCAGAAGCGATACTGAACTGGCATTCAGAAAATGCAGCGGCTCTAAATAATTTCCTCAACCAAATTGATAAAAAGGTAACTATCGTAGACCTTTCTATCAAAGAAATAAATAAAAAGATATCATCTCTTCACCAGGAACTCCTACACCTGGCGTCAACTGTTTCCTTTACCTCTCCCATTATAAGCCAGAAAGAATATGAACTTAAGTTCCTCAAAACACAACTCCTTTCCTTACAAAGCCAACCTAAAGTTCCCACTCCAGCCAATATGCCATATGATATATTTACAAGGCTGTCTTCGAGAATTGAGAGGCCCTGTGCAAAACATTTAAACGAGGCCCAATATTATACGCGATATTAAGTAAAGAAAA
>JAYMSP010005527.1:0-13461 GCA_036897095.1 Plantago elongata | reverse complement strand
TTTATTTTGGAATTTAATTTTGTAAAATCCCAAAAATACTAGAAACATCATATTTTGTATTATAATATATAGTTTTTAGAGTAGAAGAATTTTGCTAGTCTACAGTAACCATCGGAGATCGTTCACATAAGTGGATGTAACTTATACAATCAAATAATTAGGCATACATGTTCATGCATGTAATTAAAGCTAAATAAATGAATAGTGTAGTTGTCACCAATACATTTCCAATTTCACACATTATTTATACAATTTCACAATATCACACATGTGCTTCATGCTTTTGTGTGACTAAGCAACTAGATAATTTTAACATGGACTTTTGTATGAATATATGATTGTCAGTTATGCTCAAATTGAATTGTTAATGGGGTTGTAAAAATGTATGTATTAAACGTAACTATAATTAACATTCTTCAATTTAATTTAAGATTAATTAGTGGTTAAAATTCTAGTTTGACCCGGAAAAAAGATGTATAAGCTTATTTAGAATGAAGGAAAGCATAGTCAAGTAAACCAATTATACGAGAAATGATTATTTATCACAAAATATAAATTATTTAACTACATAAAAAAATCTTCAAATTTTATTATTTTGTGATCAAATATCTTTCATTTTGACCACAAATCATCTTGAAGCTATAGTAATAAATAGCTCCATAAAAGTCCATATTAAAATTCTAATAATTATTTTTTATTATATAATTTTGTTAAATGATTTACTACTTTATATTTTAAGAGTATTTTATACTCAAAGTTAAAGATAGTTCATCGATTGCTACTCAAACTTATTAAATCAAATATAACTTTTACATGCATATAAATATGTTTCATAATTCTTTTCATAGATAAATGAACTCAAGTTAATACATTACGTTATTTAATGCATAAATATGAGTATATACGTTCTAAATTCATGTAATGTACATTCACAACCTTAAATTGTGGCGTTGCAGCATGTTTTCATATCGCTGCAACATGTGTTCATATCGCTGCAGCATTGTGCCGCCATCATATACAAAAGACGTAGCATTCGTACATATCGTTGTAGCCTTATTAGACGGGGAAATGTCAGAATAAATTCTTGACACTGCAGCATTCTTTTATATCGTTGCAACATTATTAGACGGGAGAAATATCATAATAAATTCTTGACGTTGCAACATTCTTTCATATTATTGTAACATTGTACCCAGATTTAGATCTGTGACAATGATTGTCAATTGCCGGTGCTGGTAGTGGTGGAGGTCGATAATAGTGAGAGGTTGAGCACAACGATACATTAAATGTCATGAGATTATTGGAAAAAATTTCAGTAACCATAACTATGTTGACAGTGGTAATCGGAGATGGTGGTGGTAGTGGCCGGAGATGATAGTGGTGGTGGCGGCGACAACCAAAGATGACAGTGGTTCTGGTGGTGGTTTGAGGTGAGAGAATTATTATTTATTAATTTTTTATTTACTAAAAGTAATTACATAAAAATTCTAATTAATTGTTATTTTAGTCATTTGAATTATCAAAGGGTATATAAATTATTTTTAATTGTTAGTTGTACCATTTGTCAAGCTTTTGAATGATGTACTAACGATAATAAAGTTCAACGTAGTACTAAAATTAGTCAAGCTCATACTTGTATCATTGAGATGCCCGAGCATGAACTTGTCAACCTACTCGATATATGTCAAGACTAAGGCAAATTTGTTAAAAGGGTCTACCAAAACTCCAGGTGTTTTGGGTTATTTTGTACATTATCACTTCATATGAGGTGTAGTTGGAACCACTCAATTTCGACTTCATCCGTTTGTCTTTTGTGAAGACCAGACAATATGGTGGCTGCATTTCCTTTCCAGCATGAACTAGATCGGAGCATGTTCTCTTTTCCCTTAAGAAAAGAACAGACATATCCTTGTAGCTGACAAGCCCGAATGTTCCTGGCACTTGAAGCTAGAAAATTTAATCTCTTTTTCTTTCTATTAGTTTTTCCCTGCGTTTTAGTAACAAAAGAATGCAATAAAATTTGAAACTGTACAGCTTGTCACCTATAAGAACTTCACTTGTTGGACCAGAACATACAAACAACTCCAGCAGAGGGAACTTTGCATTGCTGGAAGAAATGGACAACCCAGCTCAAAGACTCAAACACTCTGGAGCATTCTGATGTCGTTCTTCAAATCCTGAAATGATCATTTGACTCATCATCATGGACAAACAGAAAAGCAACTTCCAGATCTCAAGTGTTGAAGACTACTCACAGCCTCAAAGAGAAAAGCAATAAGAAATAAGGGAAAGGCAGGAACTTAAATAGCAATGACTTACTTCTTTCGAACGAAGAGATCTACTCATGGTTTGACTTAGTAAACGAGTTTCAGCAGCAGAGATAGAGTCAACAGTAGAAATGCCATTATCTAGTCCAACCTGATATATTCATATTCAAGAGTGAGTTCAAGAAAGACGCACGTACAGCAGAAAAACATTCCTAAAGAACAAAACATTTATTTATATTTTACTTTAAAGTTAACAGCATCGATTAATGAACACTCCACTACTACTCAATATTTGTAAACTTCACATAACAGCACAAGCCAATTTCAATACATATGATGCTGGGTCACATCTCCTGCCAAGTGTAGATTGCCAATGATGGGAACAAACAGACAGTGAAAAGAGTAAAGGTGATTACTTAACCATGGTCTATCTCTCAGAGAAAAAATAGGAAATATGATGAAGCATATCAAACAAGTTACACTTGTTCAAGTTAGTTGTGGAGATCAAGACAAGAACTACCCACCAGAAGCGACAATATAGACAGTGCTACATCAACTTCAGAACTAAGACTACGCAAGGAAAATTCTATTTTAAATGATTAAGAAAGGACGTGCCAATCTCCTACAAGTGTGAAACTTGGACCGTGCTACAAAATTTCTGAAGCCCCACTGTATTTGATGGATCCTTGTGGTGATCACTTTGAGTTCATTTAGAAAATAAAATATGCTGTTGGCCATGTAACCAACTAACCATCATATATCATAAGTAACTCGGTATAATATATACTCCTATATAAATATCTGATCACTACAAATGCATCAGGATAGAAAAATTCCAGAGGCACCAATTCCATGATAGTGGAGTCTGTCTTTGTGAAAGAACCGACTTCTGAACTTTGTTCATCTATTGGCAGTGTGCATGTGTAACTGTGTAAGTCAACAGGATCCTGTGTTTGCAAATTGCAAACTGATCAAGGTAAGAATAACAATACCATACCGCATGTAAATAATTCTCATCTCGGCCATCTTCAAATAGAGAAGAGAAATATGCAGGATCATATATGGAGCCACCAAGAACCTCGTCAGAACCGGAGGGGCGTCTATGCATTGCAGGAGTAGCAGGACTGAGAAAACTATTTCCCAAATCAACGTCGGTATCTCGAGGATTGGAGTTGTCAATGTAAGAAACTCCAAGTCTGTACATCTGAATCCATATTACTGATGATGACAACTTGGCGGAAAATCCAATAATTTGCATCCACATAGTAAGCTTGACAGAAAAGCTAACAAAGGTTCCATAGACCTCAGCAGGAATGTGCCTGCATATGCAGATGAAAAAAAATGAAGTTCATGACAGATACAAAGACAAGAGCAACTTTTGCGAGAGACCGTCCCCTCGGAGGGACCAGATTAAAAATCACATATTTTGTTATAAATATCACATTTTTAGCCACAAACATCACATGTTTAGAAATACACATTATGCAATTATAATGTACGTTTATTATACTCACGATGTTTGAAGTTTAGCATATGATGTTTGTAATTAAATATGTTATGTTGATCTTGTCTCTCCAAGAAACCGTCTCTCACAAAAGTTTCAAACATAATGGATAATATTAACATAACACTCCACGAGATCAATCTTGTCATGAGAGACCAAGAGAAGCAGGAGATCTCTTTCATGAAAATAGATGCATCTCACACACTTCAATAGAGAAAGTAAGATGTAATCAAGAAGATAAAGTGTCCTAGTGATATAGTTTATATCCATCAGATACTATAAATAATGACTTGTAAATTTCGTATTAAAAAGAAAAAATCTAGTTGAACAGTTGCATTATATATTTCAGATCGGCTGAACTTCAACAAAAAATGCACACATATTTTACAGTTAAGAAAGAGAAAGAAATAAGAACAGGTAGAGGATGGCAACAATATGTAACCAATAGAACAAATTCTGCAGGGAATTATCCCTAATATTGAGTCAGTGCAAACAATATCTTCAGTTGATCTGGGCAGTTATAGATAATATCCGCTCTCCAACCAAATATGCATTCATTCAGAATGACATCACGGCATCAACAGAAGATGAACTCCTAACTTTCATAGCCTCCTGCTGTTTGTCTAATCTTTTTATTCTTCTTCTTCTTCTTTTTCAGTTAAAAATGTTTCCGAAACGTAGAAAGTCTGGCTGCCATATTATAAGTCATTTTATCATAACACAAAGGTACCAACTTCTACAGGCTAAAAAATTCCTAAAAACAAACAGAAGTTTAAGTCTGTTCTCTTTCATCTGAACGTGACTTGAAGAAAACTAAGCAAACCACATAGCCTAACTATTCTAGAAACGAAACCTTATCACAAGAGTTATTTCCTACCAATTTCAGTCACACATAGCTAAATCGTATGTTTACAGTTAGGTCCTCCTAAAATTCCTAAATAACAAACAATATAGAGGTCTGAAAATGAAATAATCGATAAATAAAAAGTAGAAAAGAAGAGAAGAGAAGACTAACCAGATATGGTGGAAGAAGAGAAAGAACCAGGCAATGTCGAGGAAAAGGGAGGAGAAGAGTAGAAGAGCGTAGGTCCGGGCCAAGGATTGGCTGGTGCTTTCGATGGCGACGAGAGCAAACAATGAAATCCCTAAATTGACAAGCAAAACAGAGTTGAACAAGGCACCGAGAGATCCAAGGAGTGAACAGCCAATTTGAAGGTAGATGAGTCTAATGGCAAGCCACTGAATGTTATCATACTCTGTACACCAACCTTGTATCTCTCTAAAAGGGAATCCACAAGGCATCGATAGATACAACGTAACAATCTACTCATACAGACACAAAATTGGTTTTCATTCAATTTGACTTCATAGTTATTTTACTCGAGATGAAAAAGATCAACAACAGAAACCAGGCGATTGAGGTTTCCGATTCCAGTTTTTTCCTTCCTTTTTTTTCTTTTCTTTTTTCTTTTTGTTTCTACTGCTACACAAGTTTTAGCCCTACCAAGTGCTATGCCGACATCAGTTCCGTGTCTCCAACACCATATGCACACTATGTCTTGGGGAAAAAAATTCGAAAAGCTACCTTAATTTGTGATATTTTTGAAGAAGGTATTTTTATTGTTATCGTTCGATTTTTGTACGTTAAATTGATATTGTGCCAAATTTAGATAATTCGTAACACGTGACAGCTTAATTACGTGACATGTGTCTCATTGAAAAATACAGAAATACGATGGACCTAAACGTAAATATGATCGTCTTTATCAATTGTAGGTAGATCCTAAGTTTTAACAATATTACCAAATTACCCATTATAAAATATATCTCTATTGAAAATAATTTATATAAAATAAAAAATTAAATCACCTACAAAATCCAAAAATCTAATTGAAAAGTTTATTCTAGCAAATCGCATTTTTGAATTTTTTATTTATTTTATATGTAATAAAATGTGAAATATTTTTTTTATATTTTTAAAAATATTTTTGAATTACATTAAACAATCTATACCCATAAATTACAAGAAAGTGATACGTGTCCCCCCCTTTTTTAATTTAATTATTATTTATTTTTTATTTATTTTTCATATATACAAATTTAATTTAAAATTATAACTGATAAATATTCAAATTTTATATATTCTTTTTGTAATTTAAAATTAATTTCCCCCCTCTTTCTTCTTTTTTTTAACCTTCTTTTATGTTGATTTTACAAAATAAAGGTTGATTTATAATAATTGAAAGATATGTAGTGAAATTGAAAATTGTTAAAATTTATTTTATTTGCAATTTCACCCATCAAAATTTTAAAATTTCAATTTGACACGTGTCACGTAATTAAGTTGACACGTGTCACAAGGTGCCTAAATTGAACACAATGTCAACTTAAGGTACTAAAATTGGACGGTAACAACTTAAAGTACCTTTTTCATAAATATCACAACTTATTGTACCTTTTTCGGATTTTTCCCCCGTGTCGTATAAATGGTAACAGGGCGTAAACGAATCAAGCTCGTTTGCAAATGATTGTGAAACTAGAACATTCTTTTTTTTAATTTAATTTAATTTATAATTTGCAAACATGATTTGTACATTCAGCATAATAAAACCATATGAAGTATGTTTGATTGGTATGTTTATATATGCAATATACTTCTTCCGTCTTAATTTCAACTTCCTCAAAATGATAAATGAATTTTAATAAATTTCGATGAAGTAGTTAAAAGACTGAATAAAATAGAAAAGGAATGAAAGAAAAAAATTAATTTCACACTTCTCAAAATGAAACGCGAGAAGTTAAATTTCAGACGAATGGAGTATATTAAAAGTATATTCGACTTATATACATATACTAAAGTTGTTTATAAAGTGTTATATACTTGTTTCATTTTATATGCGAATTACTTTAGCCTTATTTATATTTAAATTACAAAAGTACATATATTAATTAAACAATTCAAATTTACCTTCTAAAATAAATATGTTAATTTTTTTATTTGCCTCGACTGTCTGATCATAGAAATCTTGAGCTATACAAAAGAATCGGAGAAACTTCAATCAAATTTTTGAAATACAATGGAGTCTATATTGACAAATCTTTTGCTTATTAATTTTTAGAAATCAAAAGAGTTATTCATTTCATAAATTAGAAAGTCATCAGAGACTATCTGAATAGTTTTTTTTTGAGGGCAAGTATCCATTGCTTCATTAATGATCAAAAAGAAGAATACATGAAGAGTTCAATCAGGCTGGTAAAACAATAACATCTAAATTTCCTACCACCTGTTTAGCCAAATCATGTGCCATAGTATTGATAGAACGAAGGTATGCTGGAAAATAATAACAGAAAAAAATGCTAGCAAGGGAATTTATCTCGTCAACCAAGTGTCCTCCCACAGTCTGGCAAGTCTCATTGGAGTTTAAAGCATTAATAACTCCCAAGCAGTCACTATCGACTATCACCTGGCTCTAGTGTTGGTTGATCGCATGTCGAACTCCTTCCAAGATTTGCTAAGGTTTCTGCCGTTTCATGCCACGGGGAGTGAGGCACCAATCTCTGTCTCCGGGCGACAATGACTCCACCTGATCTTCTGCCTATTGCACCAAAACCTGCTTGGTTGGATTGAGAAAACGTAGCACCATCTACATTCACCTTTATTATTGAACCTGATGGTGGTGTCCATTCTCTCGCATCCTACGGGGGACGTGGAGTAGCAAACTGTTGGCGTGCTTCCTTGTGTCTTGCCAAATAGTCACGAGCAAAGTGAACAACAGCCTGCGGATCTGGCTGCTTAGCATCATGGACCAAAGTGTTCCATTCGTACCACATACTCCAACACACACAAGTAAACAACTTGAATTGGTGCCATCAAGGACCTGTTTCACCATGTGTAACCCCATCCCAAGAATCAACACAATTATTATGTATAGCAAGTGACAGCAAATTCAATAAAGCCCAAACAATACGTGCAAATTGACACTGTTGAAAAACATTCATCAAGGATTCTCCAGGTTGCAAGCACAAAGGACACATATCATCGACTTGAATATTATGCTTCCCTAAATTTTGTGTAACCGCTAAACCATTGTGAAGTATAGTTGCCACAAAAATATCTGAGGAGTAAGGCGTGAGAGTGAGAGCCAAATTTATAGGGACGACAATATATACAGTCATTTTGTTTCTACCCTATTTGGTCTTATGTTATCAATGGCGGCCAGCGAGTGGACTGTATATCACACATTCACCAATTTCTTGTCCATGAAGAGCAAAATACGAATTTCATGGTTTGATAGCTCGGATTACCTTTCTCGTTGAATAGGTTGCTCGGGATAGAGAACTATTACAGAACAATTAAAAAGGCAAGACCAACAATTCTACTAAATGACTGAAATGGGTGGCCACCAGCTATCTATAGAAGGAAGGTTAAATTGATAGGTAAGAAATGAGCCCCTTCTCAAGACAAAATCCATGGTTCCTTAATATTCTAAACAGGATACCCCAACTCTCTTTATTTCCCTCTCCCTTAAATCCTTTAACTATGGGTGTAACTGTATAGCCCACTGTCTTTGATAGCCTTTGCCAAAAGTATACTGATCTCTTTGAGTTAAACAAAAGAATTCTTATAAAGCTTGTGAAATCCCTGTTCTTTCGTAGGTGCACTTAGAGTAAATAGTAGTTAAGATCCTAGTCCAGTCCTTACAGGTAGAACAAAGTATAAATAAGACTTTTCAAAGAATCGAGTTCAATAGAGCTTAGCATGGAGTCACTGTATCTGTAGCATAAGCAGTATCCCTTAGTTAGCATAAAATGTACTGGTTAGTTTCCTGATAGTAGAAACAGTAGAAGATGGGCCAAGGAAGATAATGATTAGCTTATGCTCTCCAACTCTCAAGTAGTTCTTCATAAAGAGTATACCCTATGCAACCCTTAATTATATCTTAGAAAAAGATACCTAGGTGTGACCTAGATTTCACGATCTCTATTTCTTTCGGCCCACTTGCGACTTTCTTTTAATGTAGATTTTTCAAATACAAGATATGCTCAACTTGAACATCTTAATCCTGCATTACTGGAGTAGTTACTATAGACGAGCGAAATTCATCTACTTTAAAATATCATTTAAAAACTATATATTAGAATGCAAAATATGATCTTTCTAGTATTTTTGAGATTTTACAAAATTAAATTCTAAGTAAAATCACAAGATCATTTTCTAGTACATAAAATTAAATTAAATCATGTCGTATGGGTCAACGTGGAAGAAATCGCGTAAATTAGACTGCATACGATCAAATTGGGCCAGAAGTGATGGACCAAGGCTACAAGTGACAAAAGTGGGCGAGAAGTAATGCACTGGGCCACGGGGCTACTACTTCCATGCTTCTAGAAGAACTTCTCAACACTTATAACTAGAGGCTTTCCCCCTTCATTTCTACAAATAATCACAAGCATCAAAGAGCACAGGCTACTCTAGTGCAAGAGCAACAATCGTCTTCTTCGAGCATCGCCGCCTTCTCGAGAGTTGTCGTCTGCTGCAAGAATCGCCGCCCTCCCGCGAAGTGTCGCCGTCTGCCTACCAGGACCCGCCTCGAAGTCCGAACAAGTCTTCAAGCAGTTCGTCCGGAAATGAAGAAGTAATCGCCGTTTGATCCAAGAGGAAGCCGCTGCGCACTTGGAGAAACGTTTCTAGGCGATCAACCAACATCAAACAAGATCAAAGCCAAAGTTCTGCGCCGATCAAGAAGCATTCTTCGAAGAGTTCATCAAGTCAAGAAGCCCTCGCATCGACGTTCGTTCGACTTTGAAGTCAAAAGTTCTAGACCAAAGAATTTGAAGATAATTGTTCGTCGTCTTAGGAAGCTAGAATCAGATGATTAGAATAGAGAATTGTACCCCGCACTAATCAAATTAATCGAATTATCATTTGTGCAATTTTACTTGCTACAATTTTTGGCACGCCCAGTGGGACATCTCTACTTCTCATCTACAGAAAAACATCATGCCTCCTAGGAAGACGATTATTGATACGGGAATATGTCCAATCCGTCATTCGGACATCCCAAGGGTAAATCCTAAGACATCACAGTAGTACAAGGACGAAGCTCCAAGGATACGAGCCTCAGACAATCCGAGGTCCAGCTTGGCCGAAACATACGAAGAATACCGTGATTAGGATGCCTGGACCATAACGTTACATCCGAGGATAACAGGTCCAGACTGCCATCACATATGCATACATTTGAACCTAAAGATAATACGTCAGTAGCGTGGGACTCAACTTGTTCCGGACACTTTGGTCCGAAACCCTCACTTCGGATGTATTCACGTACAGGAAGACTTCGATGCCCTCAAAAGCCTACAAATGACTAATCTAGCCCTGAAGCCCAAAAAGCTATATGGTTTATGACAATCATATGATCCACGGGCTCAATTAAGCTCTATTAGCCCAACACTTGGTACAATCCAATAAGTCTAACCTAAGAGGGGAATTAATCTCTATAAATAGGGAACACCTCTCAAGGTAAACTCAAGCATGCTCACTTAATCTTCTCACTCTACTATAAGCTTTATACCTTCAGTTATACAGAGTAGATACACAATCACTCTCGAGTAAAGTCTCCCATCCGGTTTGATCCAAGGCAAACCGGATCTAAAGGTTCTAACGCCCCCCCCCCCCCCTTTCAGTCGTCTGTGCAGGTTCGGATACATAGTTTCGGGTGCAGGGATTGGAGTTCATATCATCCGAGGGGATTGAAGATTCGAAGAGTTAGTTGATTTTAGTAACATCCGAGGGTTAGGGCTTTTACCTCAACATAATTGGCGCCGTCTGTGGGAATCGAAGCAAAAGGCTAAGTCATTCGGATTAACTATTCAATTCAAAAAATATTGCAAGACCAAGGAAATCAGCTAGGATAACATCACCTTCAAGAGGAATCCCAGGTGGACGTCCTCGAGGTAGACCACCTACTCGGAAGACAGCAGCGACTCGGTCTACCATTAGAACAAGGAGGAGCCAACCCAGTGACGGTGATACGACATCCGCCTCGTCACAAGAAGCTCCCCCAGATCTCATCGAGAGAGACCTAGTGCATCTGACCCAACAGCCTCCTCCGTCAGGAGCGCATGGGCCGCCGACCTGAAGGAATTTCACTCTGCCAAACAGGACGGTCCTCTCTCCTTACAAATTTGGTATGAATGACAATCAATTCGGCTTACTACTAAATGTCATTCAAGGATGTTTAGGCTCGAACAATGTTCAGCCAACACCTCAACAGCCTACTCCTGAACAAGCCGAGCCAGCACAATCGAGGCAGGAGAGAAGGCCGGTCAAGGAAATAATTGGGGAAGTAATCCGAGAGAATGACCTTCGTCATCTAATCAACTAGAGAACTAACTCCCTGAAGCGTCAGGAAAAGAGTTTCGATGGTGCTAGAGCCGAACCGGTTAAAACAAACCGGGTCACCTCTAATCCGAGGAAAGCTGATGACTTTGCCAGAGAAAGTATCATTGAAGTAAGAGCAGAACAAGTACCGGGAACTAACTTAGACCCGAAGACAAGAGAAAATCTTACCTCCGAGCAGATCTAAATCCGACAGAAAGCCTTAGAAACTTAAATGGCTAAGCTCAACAAGATGGTCAATGCTCAGGAGAAAATGAACACGAGAGTTCCGAATCCCCTAAGCAATGCTATTCGGAGAGAGAAAAGGCCAATAGAATGCACCATCCCGAATTTAGAGCGATATTTTGGGGACAGTTGTCCGGCTGCCCATCTCACCTGATATGATTCTAAGATGGATATGAACGGATTGAACGATAACCTCAAAGCGCTCAACTTCTCTACTACTCTCTTTGGAGAAGCAATGGATTGGTGGACCAGTCTGCCGTCCGGATCCATAAAATCTTTTGATGATGTTTCTACACTCTTCTTGAAAAGATTCAAAAATTCCAAGAGGAGGAAGAGATCCGTGGATCATCTAGCCGGAGTCATCCAATCCGAGACTGAGGATCTTCGGACCTTTTTGGATAGGTTTAACACAGAGGTCCGACAGGTGGAAACGCATATTATAAAAGAATGGGTCCGTCACCTTTATGCTAACACCATCAATCATGACCTCCAAAAGAAGCTATCCGAAGAGGAAATATTGAATGAAAGGCAGTTGAAAGATATATGTGATTATGTTCTGTACGGAGTTGAGTTCCGAAGAAATGTCCCCGTCAGAGCCGGACAGAAAAGAGCCAAGGAACCTGTTAAACAAGAAGCTCCCAAAGCTTGAAAACCATACTTGAGAAAGGACACCTGAGGGAAACAGGAGTTCCGGAGTGAACGAACTCCTCCTAGGAGGTATGCTAAGTATACTCGATTGAATCATCCGAGGGAAGAAATCTTATCTATTATGGTCGATAATAACTTAGACATCCAATGGCCGAGACCTTTCTACAACAATAGGAAAGGTAAGGAAGCTAGGTCTTATTGCGCCTTTCACAGCAAAAATAGGACACTCAACGGAGGAATGCATCCAGCTCAAGACATAAATTGAAATACACATCCGAAGTGGACAGCTTAAAGAGTCGTACTCTAGGGAGGAACAAGTTCCGAGTGGAAGGAAAGAGAGGATCCCGAGGCATAAATCCATAACACTTCCACCACCACCTAAGAATACTCCTCCTCCTGAAGCAAGAAGATACAAGGAATATCTGGATGAGGGGGATTACGAGAACCTGCCCTGTAGTGGGGTTATCAATGCTATAGTTGGTGGTCCAAGTGGCGGAGACAGCTGCAATGCAAGAGAAAGAACCGCACAAGACATCTAGAATGGGGACTTAGAGAGAAACCCAGCACCTCCGAGGGGATCAAACACTATTTCTTTCGGTGATAGTGAAATACCTCCTCCTACATTCAGAAGTGGAGACACCTGACCCCCCCCCCCCCAATGTCCCGTTGGTAGTAGCTCTGGTGATCGCCACCTATAAAGTCAACAAAGTTTTAGTGGATACCGGCAGCTCTTCAGATATCATATCCAAAAGAACCTTAGATCAAATGAACTTGGGGGACATCGAGTACGGAAAGGTGAATACTTCTCTGTCCGGATTGGGAGATGCGGTCGTCACGCCCATCAGAACAATTAAGCTTCAGGTATCAATGGTACCTCTCAGAGGAGAATGACTCAAACAGTATTGTTCCTCATGGTTGAAAAAGCATTCAACTACAATGTCATCTTCGGGAGGCCAGGTGTAATGATCGGGATCCGAGCAGAATATTTTAATAATATTTCGAGTATAGTTCGTGATGGATTAGTAAACTGTTAGTTCGCCCACGAGTTTAGGTAAATTAAAATTAAGATGAATTTAGAATTTAGTCGAATTAGGGTTCAAATTAAATTAAATCTTTGAAGTCATCGGACGAATGATTAATAAGAAAACAAATAGATATTAGAAAAGATACAAGTTAATCAGCCTGAGTTTATTACCCCATTTGTTGCACCTGTTATTGCATTAGTTCTCGGTTATTAGAGTTATTCGTTCGCTTGTCTTGAACTGTTCTTGATCCCGTCATCCTGATCCCGTTACTGTCTTGATCTTGTCTTGCATCTTGCATCATATCTTGTTCCTAATCCTCATGCATTGCACGAAAATTGTTTCTTGAAAATGACTGCACACCATTAAAAATGTTTTGGGAGCCGTTCACGT
>JAYMSP010005526.1:0-13463 GCA_036897095.1 Plantago elongata | reverse complement strand
TGTTCCATTAAAATTGTGTGCTTTTAAATTTCCGTATATATAAATTATATTTGTAATAAAAAAAATATTAAAAAATATTTTTTTTTAGAAATACACAATTTCTAACGGAATTTACTAATTCCGTTAGAAATTCTGGCCGGTTCAAACTTGAACCGGCCAGAGAACTTTCTAACGGAATTACCATATTCCGTTAGAAAGTTTTCTAACGGAATCGCCAGATTTCGTTAGAAAATTCTCTGGCCGGTTCTGGTTTGAACCGGCCAGAATTTCTAACGGAATTAATAATTCCGTTAGAAATTTCGAACGGAAAAAGTGTTCCGTTAGAAATTGTTTCTAACGGCTCTTTTCTCACGGTTTTTGTTCCGTTAGAAATTCCGTTACAAACCTAAATTTCCGTTAGAAATTCCGTCACTAAAACGTTCTTTTCTTGTAGTGGTAGTGCCCTCTGAATTCTTTTGAATGTTCTTCTCTCCTTCTTGTCACCCGTCTCAAGCTTGTTAAAAGCAGGACAATCACGTTTGAAGTGATCGGGTTTCTGAAAATAGAAGCAGATATCATCCCAACTTCAACAACTTCAGTACTAGCAGCTTTCTGAGCAGGGTTGTTCAGAAAGTTGTTCATCTGAATGTTCTTGTACTGATGATAGTTTGGGCCGAGATGCTTTTTCAGCTTCTCTTTTGCTTTTCTCCTTTCAATTTCTTGAGTGACATATTTCTTTATATGTCTCACTACAAGAGTATTTTCTTCAGACACTATCATGGTTTCCTTCTTTTCAGAAGTACCTTGGGAAACTTTAGCAACACTATGCAACTTTTTAGTTGCAGCCAAACCACGTTGGGTTGTCTCATAGTTTACAATGGACAAATGTGAAAAGAGTTCTACTGGAGTGATTTGGGGCATTACTTGATTAAAATAGAAACATTGTGTATGCTCACAATTTTGGTTCAAGCTTCTGGCAATGGTTTTCACCTTCTCAGAATTTGAATATCTGTCACTTTCTCCAAGTGCAGCCATATCACTCATGAGAGTTGTAAACCGAAAATCAAGTTCTTCCAACGTTTCAGATGGACCCTGTTTGAAGTTTTGTAATTTTAATTTTAATACTTCGAATTTGTTTTTCTCAGTTCCGACACATATGCTTTCTATCAATTGTCATGCAACTTTCGCCGTCTTTGCACACCATAGTTTGCATTGTATGTGCTCAGGTGTCGATCGAATGATGATGTTACGAGATTGACCATCCAACCAGTGTCTCTAAGCATCTTCTGATGTCAAGAGTTCACGAGGTTTATCTTCATACTCAACTTGTACAGCAGCAACACTACCACTATTGCTAGTAGAAGTGTCACTAACTTCAGCGTCAGTGTTTCTGCGACCGTCAGATACTTCAATCACGTGCTTGAGTTGTCTGATTCTGACTGGCCCTTCCTTGATGATATAAATCATCTCATCACTGATAGCTTCAAGATGCAGCATCATGTTGTTCTTTCATTTCTCATAATTCTTTGGTTTAAGAACCAGAGCATCACTCATAAACTCTATCTATCTGGAGGATCGAGGTTCAGTGCAGAAGGCTAGTAAACCTCCCGCTCTGATACCACTTGTTGGTCCAGATAACGGCGAAGAAAAAGAATAGAGGGGGTGAATAGTCTTTTAAAACTTTCATCGATAAACAGTCTTTCTCAGAAACATGGGGGGGATTCTGATACTCAAATTCAGAGAGTGGAAGACTTTAAGCGATAAATAAACATAAATGTGTTTTGCAGTAATAATGTGTGTGTGTGTGTGTGTGTGCGTGCGTGTGTGTGTGTGTGTGTGATGCCGGAATGTAAATACACTAAGTAAATAACACAGCAACTTATAGTGGTATCTGGAGGTGGCGTAATCCTCCAACAAATCCACTTCGGACTTTGAGACCTGGAATTCACTAAAAGAGATAATTGAGTTCTCCTTACAATGTATCCTATTCTAAGATCCCTACAAACAATTGGTTCCCAACCAAATGTTCCCCCTGAGTTGTTCCCTAGCTTCTAAAGCCAAGTACTTCATGTACTCCACGCCTTGATGGTGTTGGTTATATGATTGTTGTCAGGCTTCTCTTAAATAACTTTTCAGCTATATATCCAGAGAGCTCTAAGAGATTACACTACTTAATATACTTGTTCAGTATATGATAGGTATCTCCTTTCTGACCCAATTGTTGATATCCGTTCTGGAAAATGAACTTCAGAGAGAGTGTCTGAGTTTTCAACCCTTTCACATATAATCAAACTCTTGGTAAGGTTCAGGACACTTAGAACTACTGCTGATTCTTCGAGTTGTATAGTCGTAACAGTGAGCTTGGAGAATTGTTGTATGAATGCTTGAGAGAATACTTGCTTGATATGAAAGTATGAACGTAGTCGTGTGTGTTTCTCTTAGCTTCTAAGTGGCGATATTTATAGATGAATTTGAGAGTCGTTTGAATGGTATACGTTAGACCTTCTCAGAATTCAATCCATTGATATCTTGAAATGAGTACTCAGAAGTCACTTTCTCATTTTTCAGAGAGGACTTTCTTTATCGACTTTTCAATCGTTGTAATAAATACACTATACTATTTCTTGACACATGAGCCTTTCTGAAATCTAGCATGCTCCTTGACTCAATGATGACATATCTTCAGAGAGGTGTAACGTGCAAAATGCACTATACAACAGCTTTCTGAACATAGTCTATCTGAGGAGACTAATCATTTGTTTCTTCATTAAACTTGCGCAATCTTCATTCTTCAAACCTTCGATTGAACTCCATTGCTAGGATCCTTCTTCATGGCCTTCTCAAAATATAAAATTACATGTGTAGACCTAACAATCCTATTACAAGTTTAACTACACTAACATACTAAGTGATTTCCTCTTTTACAATGTTCAAGTGAACTAAGAGTACTAGTCACCTTTCTATACTAAAGAGAACTTACATGGTGATTGATCAAAAATACTAACAGAATTCCTAACATTCTTGGAGTTGTTCCTTGATTTCCCAAGTTAAGTACTTCTTGTACTCCACGCCTTGATGGTGTTGGTTATAATGTTGTTTGTTAGAAAAACTTCTCTTATAACTTTTCAGTTATGTTTTCAGAGAGCTAAGAAGAATCACGTCTACTTAATACACTTATTTTGTGTATGGTAGATTGCTCTTTTACTGACCCAAGTAATTGACACCCGTTCTAGAGAATGAGCTTCAGAAAGGTATCTGAGAGTTCACCTCTTTCACGAATAACAATCTCTTATTAAAGGTTCTGGACACTTAAAACAACTTGTAATTTCTCGAGCTTTGGTCGCAAAAGAAAGTTTTAGGAGAGTAATGATGCTTGAAAGAATACTTGCTTAAAAGTTAGATTGAGCGTAGTTCGTGTGTGTATTTCTCAGCTTCTAAGTGGTGATATGTATAGATGAATTTGAGAGCCATTTCAATAGTATCCATTAGTCACACTTCAAATTCAATCCGGTCATATCTTGAAATTAGTATTCAGAAGTCTCTCTCTCATTTTTCAGAGAGGACTCTACATTCAACATACATTTCTGCCCATGTATAAATGCATCGTACTATTTCTTGTCCATTAGTCTCAACGGGCACATGAAGCTTTCTGAGAGCTCGCATACTCCTGTACTCGAAGATATCATATGTTCAGATACATGTGTTGTGCAAAGTATACACTATACATCATGGTATCTCATCATAGCTTAATAGAGGAGACTTATACCTTTAATCTTCATAAATCTTGTGCAATCTTTAGTCTTCAATCTTCGGTTAAAATTCATTATTATGATCCTTCTTCATGATCTTCTTCTAAATATAAAAATCACATTCAGAGATCGAATGATTCTATTGCAAAATTTACTAAACTAACATACTAAGTGACTTCTTTTTTTACAATGTTCAAGTGAATCAAGAATACTAGTTACCTTTCTGTACTAAGATAAGTTATATGGTGAATGATCAAAAAATACTAGCAAATATTCCTAACAAATTTCCCCTTTTTGTAATTATATTTAAATTATTAACTTTTTTTGAATTATTAAACTTTATATTTAAATTATTAAACTTTGAATTAGTTTTAAGGACTTTATATGTAAATTATTAAATATTGAATTAGTTTTGTAATTTTCTGAAAAATATTGATATTTAGTTAAATATGTCATGCGTTTAATAATAATTCTCTTTTATTGATGTATAAATTAAATAAGATAAATTAAAAATAATAAATATATTAAATTATCTGTGAAGAAGGGAGGTGCATGGAAATTATAACGGCAATTACTTATATTCCAACAGAGAAATTCAGCATAATAGTCTAATGCTTAAACTACAACTTGTATAGCGACTAGATGCTTATGCCTGCCTGGAATTGGACACACCTTGTCCTGGACTTGGAAGGCTCTTACTTACTGTAAATAAATGTAAAATATCCGTCAAAGCACAAATGCATGAGTAGCATTTCCCAATCGAAAACATGCAAAAACGCGTCGGAAATTAACACTTGGAGCTTTGAAATTGAACATATCATGATCTACATTTGTCTCGATATATAGGAAAGACTTGCAAGAAGACTCTTTCCAGTCCAGCACAAGTGCATCTAGTCTAGTGGCTATACAAGTTGTAAGTAGTTTCCAAGTTGTATTTATTAATTATCTTCCAATTTAGCATAAGCATCTAGTGGCTATACAAGTTGTAGTTTCCATTTGTAAGCCGTAGACTATCGTGCTGAATATATATGTGTAATTTCTTCGTGGGACATTAATATGTAATTGCTATCATATTTTTTTAATGAAACTATAAAACTGTATGTTTTAGTCGGTATTACATAATTTTATACTTAAATAAAGAGAAAAAAATTTAAAAATTACCCTAAATTGTTACACTTGAATTTTAATATCTTAAATTGTTACTGTTTGATTTTGATATCATAAGTTGACATTTTGTCCAATTTGAGTACTCCGTTTTTTAATATTAACGAAGCCGTTAATTTTGCAGGAAAAAAAAACAACAAAATGTACCTTAAGTTGTGTCGTTACTGAAAAATATATCTTGTAACCATCCAATTTTGGTACTTAAATTTTCAATGTTTACAAATTCGAATAATTCGTCGGTCAAAAATTATCGAGCCGTCAGTTGTGACATAAATAATGAGCATTAGCGTGAATTAACACAATTTCCGTCAAAACGTCGGGAAATACCAAACAGCTTTAATAAGAATTAATAATTCTAAAAAAAATTAAATCAAATTTAATATGAATAGTAAACATAGTATTCAATAAAAAAATCATTAAACTTTAATGTAATCTTCTTTTACTATATAAAACCTACGCACTCATTATTTCACAATTATTCAGAATAATGCACATTAAATACGTTAAAATTAACGGCTCTGTCAAATTTAACTAAACGAAGTACTAAAATTGGACGATCACAAAATATGATATCTTTTTCGGTAATAATAGATTTTTTCCGGTCAAAATTAACGTCCCATCAAATTAGATTAACGGAGTACAACAATTGAATAAAATTCAAATTAAATAAATTAAAAATAAATGGTAATAATTTAAGGTATTAAAATTTAAAGTATAACAACTTAGGATATTTTTAATGAATTTTTCCACTTAAATAAAACGGTACCTCTTAAATAAAACGGTAAGCTAAAGATATACGTGTTTTGCAATTCAATAAATAATAAATAAAGTGTCATATATACGATATATTTTACAACTAATAGTTACAGACTTTTACCTCTAGAGATTTATTTTAACTTTACTTCGTGGGATATAATCAAGATGTTTCTGTCTGATGTGAGTGTTATTGAATACAGTATTTGAATTGAATCTGTCTTAGATTGTGAATTTGATATATAGAATTGACCTTATGAGCTGGTCGTTGACTCGTTGGTAGGTGCTATTTAGGGAATACTGTTTATACCATTATAAAATGATAGAGTCTCAATACTATCTTATCCTTCTTTACTAAAACTATAGTTTTACGGTTACATTTCGGTTACTGTTAAAATTGTTTCGCCAGTGAGATTATGCAATCGACTCGATACAGAGATTATGTATAGGAAGCCTATTCGCGTCATTGGAACGATTCATAGACCCAGCTCATATAAGAATTTACTCGGAATGAGTATCATTCTGCTTTAATTTGATTTATTTGTAACCTAATTTACTCCTCAGTCACTTATATCACCTAAAAGTATGATGTTACTTGGTTTTGATGATGTCGTTTTCCATGTTAAAAGTATTTTACACCTA
The DNA here is from genome assembly GCA_036897095.1 of Plantago elongata. NCBI lineage: Eukaryota > Viridiplantae > Streptophyta > Magnoliopsida > Lamiales > Plantaginaceae > Plantago > Plantago elongata. Next base: position 7,176 of record JAYMSP010005526.1, on the reverse strand, counting down.
AGTGTTGCTTTTGTAAATCCCTTCTTCTTCCATCCGCCCAAGAACATCACACTTTCGATATTTTAGGCGTCCAAAATAATTTTGTATGTACTACTAGATTACTGGATTAAAAATTATAACCAATAAAATAATTACTGGATTCTTACGATGGAAAATCTTATTCACTCTAAGATGAAGGCTGACAACAACAAAAAAAAAAATTTGAGAAAGTATTATTTTTGTTTTAGAAAACATTTTGAAAGATGGATATTTCCGTTGTGTAAATCGCCTGAGTTACTATTGCTGTTAATTGAAACGGAATCTGAGTTTATTGATAACCCTTGCAACGTGATTTCCTTTGGTAAGGAATTTCGTTGATAACCCTTGCAACGTGATTTCCTTTGGTAAGGAATTTCGTTGATAACCCTTGCAACGCGATTTTCTTTTGGTAAGGAATTTCGTTGATAACCCTTGCAACGCGATTTTCTTTTGGTAAGACGTTACTATTTTACTAAGTCTCATAAAAGTTCTATGCATTTAAAGAGTCCAGAAAGACCCTGATTTTTAAAACATATTATATAGTTTGTATATAAATACCCAGTGTTTTAACTTTTAATACCTATGGTCTAGTGTCTAACAATATTTGTCTAGTTTTTCATATATTATATCTTTTTGTTGTGTATTTGTATTGAACTGTTTAATTTTTAATATGTATTGTTCATTTTTACAACATATTGTCTTGTTTATAAAAGGATTTCTCTATTTTTTATATTATATTATATTTACACTATTGTTTAATTTTTACATTATATTGCCTAGTTTTTTTTACTTTACCCGTTCTTAAAGAATCCGGGTCAAAAGATCCGCGAAGAAATTATCAGAAGTCAAGTTGAGAAAGAAAAGAAAAGTATAATTGTCTAGTTTTTTTTACTTTACCATTTTGAGAGGACTTTACTCTCATATATGTGGGGGTTTCTCAACATTCACAACATGTTTAAATATGTCACGAGAGGCTCGATCCCATCAGTTGTGCCTCCATCATTTTTACCACTCAACCACCTTATCATCATTTGTTAAAACTTCTGGATCGAGATTGGTACTTTTGGACTGCAATAATAGACAATGTTAACTGGGATATTTAGTCAATAATGTCTTGAACAATGATCGTCTGGCTGTGAGATACTAAGAACGGAGAGTCGCAGACAAACAACCAGATTTAACAAAATCGATCCAGTATATCAATAAAAGTAGAATTACGTACGATCACAAACAATTGACTAAACTCACAAAGCTAAACCTAGAAGAAACAACAAGAAAAACTATTCTAGTTTGATATTATTAGAGTAATTGTCATTGATTAAAGAACACGCACAAGTAATAACAATATCAAATCTAGTAAAGCAAGACGCCACAAATTAAATAAACTCAAGAGTTGATCATCAAAGGCATAATCTTGCAGTGGTTATTCTTCTTGCATATATAGTTTCTTCATTAATCATCAAAACATGAAGTATAAGTCGAACAGGAACATGAAAGTGTGTAGAAGAAAGTGTCTTTCTTTCATCAATCTTGAAGTTATAAGGAAATACAATATATTTTTAATCTTCTATTTCCTTATAACTTCAAACTCTTTTGTTCTTTCCTTAAATTGTATTTCATGTGTCCAAAACAAAAAAAACTCTTTCCTAAATTCTCTCCAGCCAGCGTGAATGCTTTCAGGAAGCATGAAATCTTTTCACGTATGTTTTCTATACGCTTCTTGTATATTTTCTACAAAAGATATATATACAAACAATTATAAATGTTGAACGGATTATTTTATTAAGAAAAAAGAATATATGTCAAACATATATCCATAGACAAACATCGATTCTGTATACAAGATGTCAGACATATTATATTCATAGATAAAGAACATATATTATATACAGAAGAAATATATATGTTTTATGTATGTTCTATATGTTAAGACGGTAACTAAATCAAATCTATAGGCTCGTTCAAATAGTTAAAATAAACAAGCATATGTTCATTGGTACAAGGACCAGCTAATTAATACAAGCATTATCATTATAATAATCAAAATTCAGAAGTCATAAGAAGGTCGAGTGATAAGGAAGCAGAAGCTATAAGAATGAAATTATTGGATTTTTTCTGACATGGTAGATTTTCGAATGGTGTCTTGTATTTAGTTTGTTAATATATAATTGATTCTAACCCAAATGAATGATATAAACATATAATTCATATCGAATTCTCAAAAAAAGAATAATAATAATAATAATCAACATTCGAGCTTCCAACACCCTTCATTATGAGGGGGAAAAAATTCTTCATATTTTCTTATTAATATCGTACCTTCGCATAATAATATTGGTATGTGTTGCGTTGTGTGTTTTTTTTTCAATCGTTCAAATTTGGATGCTTTCTTAATATGATGTTTGGTGCTTGTTGTAATTAGTGATTTGATCTATCAATGGTGCATGTGCAACTAATATAACGTTTGTTTCGTTTTGGAGGCTTGTATAATAAGATGATAAGTGCTAGTTTAATATTATATAATAAATAAATAAATAAATATATATATATATATATATATATATATATATATATGATTCTTATTTCATATTGGATGTTTGTATTATATGTTTGAAATGTTATTTTAAATTATAGTTTACAGTATTAATATTATATCTGTTTCGCATTGAATGGAACTTATAATATAGTTCTCTAAGTGATGCTTTTAATGAAATGTTGTTAATTTAGGGTGAATGCTTATTTTAATGGTGTTTGACTAATCATATGAAACCAATCTAAATAGATTTTAAACATCTTTAAAATTTGATATATGACACTAAACGGTAAGAAAGATAGTATATATCAATTAGACAGAAAGATCTGTGTAAGGTAATAATTTATCAAAAATACTAACATGTTTGAATGTACACTGGAACATTATGTTGAGCTATTATAGGGGGTTTATAGAAAATAATTATGGGCTGCCTTAGACAGGTTTTTATTGTACATTAAATATGTTTATCGGGATTGGCTTAATACTATGTTGCACTGTATTAACATTACACAACTCAAAAGTCAAAATTGAATATGTGACATGATTTAATCAAAAAAAAATTGTTAATATTTTAAATAATTTATACAATTTTAAAAATATAGATTGCATAAATTTACAAAAATCACTATCTTAAATAATCAATTTATGTATTAAACCCCAAACAACTCCTCCAAAATTTCCTACCACCTCCCCCTCCCCTCTTCTTCCATTATAACGCCGCTATTGCCACCACTAAGGCGGCTCATACTATCTGTATCTAAGAATTTGGTCCGTTTATCCGCATTTACATATCGAAATGATCCAGTCCGTATGCTAAGAGATCGGATAACGAATGCTATTTTTGCATATACATTACGAACGGATAAATTCGTCGGATATATGCAGATATCCGTTATACGTTCTTTGTTTCTTTTTATTTTATATAAAATAATATACAAAAAATTACCCTAATGAAAACATAATTAGAAATATATTTTGATGTTTGAATCGTTTAGTTTGATATTCAAACTTTTGATGTGTATTTTGAATATGTGAACCTATGTTTTTTGGTGTTCTCTCATAATCTCTATCGTTTTATTTTTACTCGTCGTTTTTTTATTCAATTAATGTTGGAAATATATGTTTATGATTAAATTTCATGAATAATGGATATCCGCGAATTTATCCAATGTATGGCGGATTTGTTTCGCATCCCGAGCCACCACAGTCACCGTAGTTAGGGTGTACGTGGACAGATATGGATAGTTTTTTACCACATATTCAACCGACCCATGGTATCAATTGAACCATGACGGGTGAATAATTTATCAAACCATTACGGGTGGGTTGACATTTAAAGCGGGTGAATGACAAATAAGTTCAACAAACATGTTGTAATATGTCCGAAGAAGATAAATATAAGTTCCAACATGAAATAAAACACTTCATAAGCAAGTACATTCATCATAAATGCTTATGTTCCAATATGTCCAAAATACAGGTAGATTGATTCCGAGTATAAGTCATCAATTAGTCACTTATGTTGTGTGAAGTTGTAAAAGTCAAAACACATTAATTCTAATTTCTCACAATATATATGTACATTATATAGGCGGGTGGGTCGGGCGGGTATCACCCACTATACACGGGTTGTAATTTTATTTCTCATAACGGATATTGTTAAGATTTTAACTGACATGTGTTGCGGGCAGCGCGGGTGGTTTTCTATTTTCTTTAAATTTTTCTGTATATCCCTAATCAGCTCCGGTAAAAATGATCTTATTTTTCTTTATCAAAAAAAGTCAAGTCGGACGCTTTAATCATCATGAAAGCTCACATAAGCCATGTTCACCCGAGCTTCTAGATCTTGAAGCTCAAGCATCCATGGAAGCTCTTTAATTTCTATATTAATATCTTTCTAGGAAAAAATATAAATGGATATTTTATGAACTTTTTTATTAATGTGGGATTAATTTTAAATTATTTTGGGTATATTATTAAATTTAAAAGATAAGGGGTGCATAAATAAGTAATCCTCATAATATTTTTAAATATTATACGATGTTGCACTACATCATTATAATGTAACACCTTGTCGCATTAATAAAAAATGAAGGGTTGAGATTAGATTTTGAATCGATATAGTGGTTTATATTATATTAAAATTAGTATAATGCCATAATATCGAAGTATTTTTTTTCTTTACCTTGAAATTATGATATTACATAGTATGTTTGTGTATTCTAAACAAAATCAATAATAAGTCAACTAACTTATAAATATATAAGTATTCGAAGAAACTTAAGATTCCATGTAGTGCCATAGAGAGTCGAACCCGTCAACCCATGTTTGTACCTCTCGACCATGGTAAAAAGTCATAAGTTAGCCATCCCGTGTCGGACTCAAAAGTGAAAAGATTGGGCCAAGGCGGTTTCCCAAGCCAAATACTACAGGCCCGAACGTGAGGGACCAGCCCGGGTTCCATACTTCCATTATATAACTCTATAAAACCTGGTAAGGGGTTAATGTAGAAAATGTTCAAATCTCATTTCTGAAGCGCACCCATCCACCCACAGACGGTATTCCACATTCTCTTCTTAGTTGCAGCTAACAATGGCTGCTGAAAATAGTGAACAAGCTGGGATTGCAATCGGAATCGACTTGGGAACAACATATTCTTGTGTCGGAGCTTGGAAGGACGATCGGATTGAGATTATTGCGAATGATCAGGGTAACCGTACGACCCCTTCTTATGTTGCATTCAGTGAAACCGAGCGTCTTATTGGTGAAGGTGCTAAGAACCAGGCCGCCGTAAATCCGATCAACACTATTTTTGGTGAGTTTATAAGCTTTCATTTTTCCTAATTTTGCTGTAAATATAATAGCGTAAACATGATATGGTTTTGTTTGAACTTCGAACTGATAATGATGTTGCCTTTTCATAGTAGTAGCAAGTTTTCTCGGTGACTGATTAATGTTTAGGGCCGATTGTCGTAACATTTAAATCGCTTTATTTGGCTCGATGAACAGTGATTTGGCCTAAAATACACTTCAACTACCTTATTTCATTCCAAATACAATTTCACCAAAATCTCATTCAAATGGCCGTGTCATGCCAATCAGCCCCATGACAATATGTACATAATTTCTGGTACTGCTTTTCAGTTTTTTTTTCAATTCTTTTATTTTAAGCAGTTTTTTTTTAATTAAAAAATGATAAAGAAAATTCACGGGGTTTATGCAATCCAGTAATTGAGCCAATTCTACACTCAAATATATATTCTGTTTTCCTAACCAGCTTATGCAATTCTCTAAATGCTATTCAGTTTTTTAAATAGTTCTCTGGCCCATATGTGGAGAAAATCCCTTAAGCCTTTTTGTGCGAAAACGGAAGAATTTGTTTGTAGTCAAATTCCAGTTAATTTTTGTATGTAGAAGATTTCACAGTACATATCTATCTACATTAAAAGCTATGTCAAAAGCTTATTTTTGAGATGGAAAATACTATTCTATTCATCTGAAATTTACTATGATATAAATTATAACTAAATTAAATTGAACTGCACTGAATTTAATTTTCAGTGAAAGAGTAAAGTTTCGAATTAATTCCTCAACAAGAACAGGAAAGAACAGACTTGTAGGAGTGTACGAGGACAGGACAAGTAGTAGTTAATTTGTATACTATAGCTGAATTATTTTATGAGACTTGCATATATAACCGTTAGATTATATAATTGTATTAGTTTCCTGATTAGATTAGTCTTTTAGATTATAGAACTCTAATTAGATTAGTTTCCTGATTAGATTAGTTTTTAGATTATAGCTTCTTGTACTTGTATATATACCCCTTCTAATTCTATGAATAGACAGGGAAAATTGTTCTTTCAAGGTATCAGAGCTATGTATTTAAGTCTCCAACGAGCATTGGTCATGCCTCTCATCTTTTCCCTGTCTATTCATAGAATTAGAAGGGGTATATATACAAGTACAAGAAACTATAAGCTAAAGACTAATCTTATCAGAAAACTAATCTAACTAGAGTTCTATAATCTAAAATACTAATCTAATCAGAAAACTAATACAATGCAATAAATTTGATTGTCCTTATTTCTTTTTTTCCCTTCTCTCCTTATTTCTTTTCTCTCTTTTCTCCTTATCTCTCAAGCGCTCATGCGCATCTCTTCTTCAATCTCTCCTTTTCTCTGATCAAACAACCCACTGTTGTTGGTAGTGCCTCCCTTTTCTCCTTATCTATCAACCTCTAATCTTTTCTCTCTTTTCTCCTCATCTCTTTTCCCCCTCTTCTCTGATCAAACAACCCACTGTTGTTGATCCCCACCCATGTTCGAACAATTTTCTTTAATTTGTCGAACTTTCTTCTATCCTCCTGCAATTGCTCGTAATCATCGTTCTCATGTCCAACGATCACCTCAGCCTGTTCGATCTTCATCGACCACCTCTGCAATTGCTCGCGATCATCAATCGCCCTATTGTCCGACGGACAATCCTCCGGCCAGGTCTTCTTCTTCTTTTGATTACGCAGTGGATTTCTCTTCTTCTTATGCAGTTGAGCTATTTCTTCTCCTACAGTCTACTACTGTGTTTTCTCCACGCGTCATCGATTTTCTCGAGCAACTGTCTCCGCT